>PVIU01016117.1:0-45989 GCA_004026605.1 Ondatra zibethicus | reverse complement strand
TTTCCCTCTCAGTTTCTTTATCCTTTGTGTATAGGAGGGCTACTGATTTTTTTGAGTTGATTTTGTATCCTGCCACTTCACTGAAGGTATTTATCAGCTGTAGAAGTTCTTTGGTAGAGTTCTTGGGGTCACTTACGTACACTATCATATCATCAGCAAATAACGAAAGTTTGACTTCTTCCTTTCCAATTCGAATCCCATAGTGCTTGAAGTCTTAGCAATAGCTATAAGACAGAATTGAAAGAGTTCTTTAGAGAGGTAAAAGTTAACCAAAGCAAGAGCTACTAATGGAACCATCACCTAGAAATGCCAGAGTTAAAAGAATGTGTTGAATTTTGCTCACTGGTTAGCTGAAAGAGTCACAAGAAGGAATTCTAACCGTTTCCTTCCCAGCATCTGTTAAGCATTTAGAATAAGGCCCAGGACATCATTAATGCTGGCTCTTCATTGGAAACATAAGGCAAAAGTCATCCTACTTTGATTTATTTGAATACCAACAAAAACCACCATCTCCACATTTAACTTACGGAAGCAGCCCACATAGTGCTATGCTTGAATATGTACTGAATAAACACTCAACCTCTCTATCTCCATTTCTTCTTCCATTAAATGAGCACATGGATATCTCACGGTGTTGTTAGGACTAAACAAGATATGGCCCTAGTAGAGAGTCTACAACATGTCATGGTATAAAGTAAGCACCCAGTAAATGTTTAGTCTTCTTTATTAAAACTGGATGTCTTGCTGAGGCTCTCAGGTCCACAAAATAAATAATAATGAAGAGTCCCAGAGTCAAGTGGCAAAGTCTGAACTAAATGACCAAGTGTCTGTCCCATCCATGGAAAAGCTCTCCTCAATACAATACGCTACATATATTCTGAAACTACTTAGTAAGAAACAACAAAGTGGAGACTGGTTCACGTTCCCTAGCGAATACTGGGAAATACTGAGCATAAATGGTTGTTAGACATAATGATAAATCCTTATCCATGTTTGGGAAGTAGAATATAACTGTCCTAACCCTGCTTCACAGCCCTTCACCAGTTTGGAGATGTTGGAACATTTTGTAGACACAGATGGTGAGGAATGAAAATCAAATGCAACGATTCTTGAAGCATCCTCAGATAGATGCAATATTCAGTGTCAGTGAGCACTCCTCTCCTCCCTGGGACTAGTCTCCCTCCTTCCTCACCTTCTATTCTTCTTTAAGGAACTAGCCACCTTGGGGGCGCTGGTTCCAGAGGAGCTCTGCACAAAGGCAGGGGTGTAACTCTCAGCGGAATCCTGAGGCCACGAGCCAGTATACTGGTGCAGGCAGAGTGAAGCAGCAAAAGCAAGCTATGATCTCAGCCATGAGCAGCTTCCCTTCCTGACTGGTGAAGTCCGAATTCTCAAGTGTAGACCAGAAGGATTAAATAAGGTTACATAACCAGCTACACTGGCTGAGCAACTTCCAGGTGTGCCAGAAGTTACAGGTGAGTCACTGACCTTTCTTCCCTCCCTTCCAGGCCCTGGGTCCAACAGGTTGGCAGGGGAGGCAGCTCTAAGAGGCCAGTAGGCACTCAACTGATCTCACCTGCTTTTCTGAACTTGGCTTCTCCTTTAACCGTGGGGTCGCTGTTATTTAAACCCTCGCCTCAGCCCACGCTTGTTCTATTCCCTGTCTTTCTGCCTTCCTCCTTTTCCTTAAGTAAGAGCTCGCCTTTGTGTTGGAGAATGTGCCCAGAATGACTCTTCTGAGAAAACTTAAGAAGTGTGCAGTGTTCCCCGTGCTCAAGGGCACCCAGCAAACTGGAGCCCTCAGTTCTTAATGACCCACTGGAACGTCAACTAAAAAAACAACAAAAAAATTTAACTACCCTTTTTATTGAAGTAGCAGCTCAAAACCTAAGGGAGGAGGGAAGAAAATCTAGCATGAATGACAGATGGGAACCAGAAAGAAGTGGGAGGAAATCTTTAGTCGGGTACCCCAGACATGTTCCCCACCCCCCACGTGTTCACAGCCCTAGAGAACATCACAGAGTGAACACCTTGCAATCCTCAAGTTAGGACTCAGATCCTGCTGTCACCACCAGTTTCACAACTTTTAGTCTGCAACTGGGCAAAAGGGAGGGTCACCATCCCGCTTCCCGGGCACCTGACAGAGTCCTCCTCTTTCTGCTTCTGCCCTCCAGATCTTCGCGTTCCCTCCCTTGCCAGCTCTTCCAACAGAATCGCCAGCTATACTATCCATGCACAGTGGGGGGTCTCAATTACAAAGTTGAAAGAAGGCTGTGCCTATATCTAGGAAGAGCCACCGCCACCGGGACATAGCTTGTGTCCTGTTTCCTTCCTGGACGACACATGATTGCATGACCAGCTCCCTCTGCGCGCGCGACCACTCTTGCTCTCCCAGCCTCCTCACTCTACCGCGCACTCGCAGCTCCCTAGCGACACCAGCCATCAAGCTGGGGGGTGGAGAGAGTCGGGGTGCTCAAGTGGGAGGCCTCTCCCTCGGGAGCCTGGGAGATCCCTGTCGCCAGGAGGGGCCGTGCCACCGCCCTCGCGGGAACCCGAGCATTGATCCAGAGCCTTCCCAACTTGGTGGTGCCCTCAGACTCAGGTGGTCGGGATGGATCTGTCACCCCGCAGCCGGCCGCTGCTAGACTCCTCGTCGCTGGACAGCGGCTCCCTGACCTCTCTGGACTCCAGCGTATTCTGCAGCGAGGGCGAAGGGGAACCCTTGGCTCTGGGGGACTGCCTCACGGTCAACGTGGGCGGCAGCCGCTTCGTGCTCTCGCAGCAGGCTCTGTCCTGCTTCCCGCACACGCGGCTGGGCAAGCTGGCCGTGGTGGTGGCCTCCTACCGCCGCCTAGGAGCCCTGGCCGCTGCTCCCAGCCCCCTGGAGCTTTGTGATGATGCCAACCCGGTGGACAACGAGTACTTCTTCGACCGCAGCTCCCAGGCGTTCCGCTATGTCCTGCACTACTACCGCACTGGTCGCCTGCACGTCATGGAGCAGCTGTGCGCTCTCTCCTTTCTTCAGGAGATCCAGTATTGGGGCATCGACGAACTCAGCATCGACTCCTGTTGCAGGGACAGGTACCCACAGGGCAGGGCGCGGCAGCTGGGTGGGAAGTCGGGAATTGGGCTAAGAGGGCACAGGCGAAGGCTTGAGGCTTTGTGTAAACTTGCCTACTCCAGAGCCTTGTCATTGTCTGCCTCTTGACTGGAGGGTAAGCTGTTTGCATAAGACTAGAAATCAATCCTAAAGTCAACTTGAGTGTTGAACTTTAAAGGCAAAACAAAAACAACAGCAAAGAAACTTCTTGTTCCATTTCTTCCAGAAATTAATATTCTTGTGAAAGCCCAGGCTGATCAGGCTTTTAGTAAGCATTTGGTAATTAAGTAGCTGAGTCTGAAAAAAAAAAAATGCTTCAAATGATACATAGGAACGAAAGATTTCGGTTTATTGCCATCAAATCAGAACTTTATCTGTGGAAAACTTGCTTGAAGGACCTCCTCCAGCCCTTAAAGATATAGGCTCTGACAGTGACTTACTGTTGACCTGTCACTAAGATCACTCCTTCGTGGATATTTTTCTTTATACACGCAAATGTTCCAGTGGCAAACAGATGTTCTTGTCACCAAAAATCAAGTCACAAAAGTTCATTAATCCAAAATTGCCTTGTTATGTATAAATCCTATTTGCATAAATTTCTACTAAGAAATTGTCATTTAAAAAGTGGGAAATCTGGCAGGGACCACCCTGGGTCATATATGAATATATATTTCTATATTTTCTCCATATGTAAGTGTGACCTCTCTGTCAAATTTAACTCTCTTGTCCTTCTATATGTGTTGTTTTTTTTTTTAATTAATCACAAAGTTGTCTTCCCTGAAAGATACTTCAGGAGAAAGGAGCTGAGTGAAACGCTTGACTTTAAGAAGGACACAGATGACCAGGAGAGCCAGCACGAGAGTGAGCAGGACTTCTCACAAGGACCTTGTCCCACTGTCCGCCAAAAGCTCTGGGATATCCTGGAGAAACCTGGGTCTTCCACAGCAGCCAGGATCTTCGGAGTAATCTCCATCATTTTTGTGGCAGTGTCCATCGTCAACATGGCCCTGATGTCAGCTGAGCTAAGCTGGCTCAACCTACAGCTGTTGGAGATCTTGGAATATGTGTGTATAAGCTGGTTCACCGGGGAATTCCTCCTGCGCTTCCTGTGTGTGAAGGACAGGTGCCGCTTCCTGCGGAAGGTGCCCAACATCATAGACCTCCTCGCTATCTTGCCCTTCTACATAACTCTTCTGGTGGAAAGCCTGAGTGGGAGCCACACCACACAGGAGCTGGAAAACGTGGGGCGCTTGGTCCAGGTTTTGAGGCTCCTCAGGGCACTGCGCATGCTAAAACTGGGAAGGCATTCTACAGGTATTCGTATTTCATTGGTGTCTTTTAATATCCCTTTGTCTGAGGCAGATTTCTGTGAGTTCGAGGCCAACTTGGTCTACAAAGTGAGTTACAGGACAGCCAGGACTGTTATAATGAGAAAGCCCATCTTGAAACCCTCCCCCCAAAAAGTTAAACAAAAAAAGTTTTATGTAAATGAGAACATCACCACATTCCGGTTCCATCCACCCCTCACTCCTAAAAAGTACTAGAAAGCAAAATCTTCAAGATATTATCAGAGGTACAGAGCTATCTCTCACACACTTTCTGTTTACAAAGGAATTGTGGAACAATCTGATCATCTTTTAACTTTTAACTTCAGTTTAATATAACACAATGCCATATATATAAAATATATATATATACATATATGCATAAAGACATTCTTCTTCTCAAAGGTCAAACATAAAACAAACATAAATGACATATAAATTATATACTAGGCCATAAGTTATTTTGTCTTCTATTTCAAAATAATAAATATATAGAATTCTGTTCTAGAACTGGAGAGTAGAGACTTTCTTAGTCATGGCAGACAAGAGATGGCCAGGTTTTGATGGCATTTCTCTAGTTTTTGATTAAAAAATAGGATCATTTGCTTTGGAAGAAAAAAATTAGTAACTAAATGCCTTACTTAGTATTTGAGAATTTTCTTAAACTTTGAAAAATCAAATGAACATTCCCTAGAAAAAGCACCTCTCTCTTTCTCTCTCTCCCTCTCTCTCTCTCTTTCTCACTTCTCACACACCACACACACACACACACACACACACACACACACAGACACACACACATTAACTTGCCCTTGAAAATTAGAACGAATGCCAATGGAAATTAAATTAAATTTAGAGCAATTAAAGAGAATTCTTATAATCTGAAAGTAATGGTGCTCAGTAGTTGGTTTTGTGACTGAATATTATTGGGTAATTACAGGCATAATTTTAGAGAAAACAAGAATATTCTTGTGAGTTTGTTGAAATGTAAATTCTCAACCCCACCTGTCAGAAGGTAAAATTTTAGTATATGTACTACTTTCTGAATCTTGCACTTTAATGGGTATGCAATTATTTTTGAGTTAGATAATTTGAAAGTCATACTTGTTTTTGAGAAACATTGGGGCAGCCATGCATAATAATATAATACAAATGTGTATACATGCAAACAAGCGTGTTTACAAACTACTGCCGCTATCAATGTCCACAAAGATACCACTGAATGACCGCAGTAAGGGTAACGGTAACTATGCCTGCTTATTAACGTAGGAAGAAATTAACCTGCAATTTCTTTTTCTACATCTCTGTAATTAAGACTCACCCTACAAAATTCTAGCCATGTGTTTTCCTAGCTAGTCTTACACACCAGGGATCTGATGATGGGGTTTCCAAGAACTTTTACAAGTAACACTCTTTGTTTCCTGACACAAATAATGGGATGCTTTCTTTGAGTATTTATAAACTCTTCCCGGGATTCAATTTATAAAACACTGAGAGCTACATTTTTCCCAAAAGAAAGAAAAAGCGAAATAATAGTAATTTCCACAGTGTCACCTCCTCAAAAGTTTTTTCAGTTCTAAAGCTAGTACAAAGTATTAGCAAAACCTTAATTTATTTAAAGTGTATGACAAATGTATGAATATTTTATAGTTTTACGTCAAGTAGAGCATTTAGAAAATATGGCCACAAACATCATAAGTCCCCACATATTTGAAACATTCATTGAGAGATGTTGTATAATAATGGTTAGAATCCCTGACAGTCTTGGTATAAATCCAGGGTTTGTAGCTTTGTACTAGGTACACCAGCCCTGTTAATGTCAAATTCCATATCTGCAAAATGACACAGCAGTGACAAAATCTGTCACGTGGTACTTTTGAGGGGTATCTAAATTTAGTTAGATGGATGATATTTTATCTTCAAGTGTAATCAGTTGTTCTGAACACTGCACTTATGTCAAATTGTTTCTTAACTGTCATTCCATATAGACACATTAGAGACAATTTTCTAATGAGGTATTACAAAGTTACTCTGGAAATTTTTTTGAAGTTAAACTTCCAAGTTAATGTATATTGTTCTTTAAAAATAGGTGACAATAAGAATAAAATAATCTCAAAATTTGAAGAGAAAACTTCAAAGTAAATAGACCATGGGTAGTATTCTAATGCATTTCAAATAATCTCTAAGGGTGAATAAAATATTTGTATTCTTTGTATGGATTTGGACTTTCAAATCAATGTTGGTATGACTTCAAAATGTCACACTCTTAAAAACATTTGTCTAACCTTGGATAAGGTTTCTCATTGGTGAGTTCGAGTCCTCATTTATAATGAGTTCTTGCTACTCTCTTTAGTACTTGGGCTTTTTACAGATGTTGCAGGACTCCTATAGGTCTGTGTCTCATCTTCGTTGCTAAATTTCTCTTGTCCTTCCTATACACTTTGGCAATGAAAGAATATGTTGCTCAGTTTTATCTTCTTACAGGAAATCAGAGCCTTCATATGGTCAAGGGAGATAAGGACTGGAATTTTAATAGGTATTCTGAGAACTCTAGAACCTTTCTATACACTGGTAAGAGTGTGTTCTGGATATACATTTGATGACTGTGTTGTCACCAGTGCCTAATATACTCCTGCTTTTCCACTTCGTTGCCATGGAATCTACCCCTCCTTTCAATGGACCATCTCTTCTATTAATGTTTTTCATGAGTAAGAAAATAAGAGGCAAAAATATATGAGAACAGCATCACAATGATGATAAAAAAGAAGTGCTGAAATGATGCATTGGAAAGCAGCTTTGATCATATGAGCTCCCCACATACATCCCTGCCAAGGACTTTGATTCCATGAAGTGACAAACTCCTATAAAACACCTATATATTTCAGTTTCATTTTTCACATTAAAAACTAAAAACAGAAACAGCATAAACTCAATGATTACCAAGTAAATGAATGAATGTAGCTACATTTCTCTTTATCCTTCAAACCTGACCCCACCAACAAGACTATAAGCTTCCCGAATACAGAAGTCATAATGACGTCTTCATTGTATCTCCAGAACATTGCTCAGTATAATAGTTATGCAGAATATGTTTGTGGCTGGATTGCAAGGAGGGTGAGGGGAAGGAGAGAAGGAAAGCAGAAGGATGCTCATGACTGACAGCCGTTCTTCTCTTGCAGGATTGCGCTCACTTGGGATGACAATCACCCAGTGCTATGAAGAAGTTGGCCTACTGCTCCTGTTTCTATCTGTGGGGATTTCTATATTTTCTACAATAGAATACTTTGCAGAGCAAAGCATTCCTGACACAACCTTCACAAGTGTTCCTTGTGCATGGTGGTGGGCCACAACGTCAATGACTACAGTAGGATATGGGGACATTAGACCAGACACCACCACAGGCAAAATCGTGGCCTTCATGTGTATCCTATCAGGAATCCTTGTCTTGGCCTTGCCTATTGCCATTATTAACGATCGCTTCTCTGCTTGCTACTTCACCTTGAAACTCAAGGAAGCAGCTGTGAGACAGCGTGAAGCTCTCAAGAAGCTTACCAAGAACATTGCCACTGACTCCTACATCAGTGTTAACTTGAGAGATGTCTATGCCCGGAGCATCATGGAGATGCTTCGATTAAAGGGCAGGGAAAGAGCAAGTACTAGAAGCAGTGGTGGAGATGATTTTTGGTTTTAAGTTTACTTTCAACTTAACAAAATCTATGTACATTTGACTGGATTGATGAAGCCTTGCTACTATGGATATCTGTATATTGATGATGAGTTTCTTGAACACTACTCATCTTCTTTCTGGTGTATTGATTTCCTAGAATATTTAACATCTCCTATAGCAACTACTGATTATTTTGACATACATCTCTTCACCATAGCTAATTAATACAACTAAAATTAAATGGGAAAAGAAATACATATCTAAATTTTCAAATATTAATTGATATAATTTCATACATCAAACTTTAAAGATTTATGTTTTTAGATTTTCACAGATTTGGGTTTTTTTTTTTAAATCAAAGTTGAACTGCTCACCCCAGAGGAAAAAAATAAGTGAACATTTAAAACCACACTGAACATCTTTTAGCTGTTTAGAAATATTCTCCAAATAAATTACTTTTCTCTATATAAGTTAAAGCTGTTGAGTACAATGATAAGCTTTGCAAGCAAACACACAAAATTGGAGATCATAGAGATTGCCTCATCTTCCATCAGTGATCATAGAGATTGCCTCGTCTTCCATCAAGTGTAAATCACTGGGCCCTCACAGACAGAGCTCTGCCCTTCCTCACTGAAGTTGCAAGTGATCTCAAACTGCTGAGTGCAGGAGGTGAGGCTTCAAGTGCCTAGACAGCTTCACCATCGCAACTGAGCGAGAGGTGTGAAGAAGAAAGCAGCACAATTCTTTGTGAAACTTAGACGGTTTGTAAAATGTCTCATTATGGATGAATTATTTAAGTTATGCCTTCAAACTCATGAAATCACGAATATGTAAAAGTGAAGTGGTTAAGATCCTAAATTTATTCATTGAAAAGATTAGATAGTCTTTTTATAAGTGAAAATATGTTGAATGGCATCATTAGATGAACTTAAAGATCTTTTTATTGGTTAAAAAAATATTGTGGAAAGCTTTCTGATTGTTGAGGTAAATAACAAATGTTCAGACTTTGCAGGCACTTTGACAGTATTTATGGTAATGATACAATGCCTAAATGTTGTGGCATATAATTAAAGCCAAAAGTTTTAAAGTTAAGAAATAACCCTGGTTCTCTTATAATAGTGAGTAATTTTTACAAAAGCCTAGCAAAGGATTCCCTTATTGCCTACTTTCTTGATGTATGCAATGAAGTTCCTAAAGAAAATAAAATTGGTTCTGGGACAGAAATCTTACTCTTTGATTTATAAAACAAATATACATGAAATGCATATGTGTACAGAATTACTACAATGTCAAACCTTCATGGGGGATAGAATTGGGGAAAAACAGATGATATCTTGCTGAAGTAAATGGTAGTGAGCATTGAAGAATCTTTTGTGTTAAATCCTGGGGTGATAATGCAAGCCCATAATAACAGCACACAGAAGAAACATAAGCTTGGGGCTAGCTTTTAAACATATAAAATACTAATATACTCACCACAGAAACAAGGCAATACTTCCTGTTTTCTGGTGTGGATGCTTAAATTCTGAACAAGTTTTCATGGCATGAGTTTTAAATTATATCCTAAGGTACTTTAATTTACTTGGCTTGTTTGTACTTCTCCTAAACATTATGAGAAAATGACAAAAAGTTAATAATATTAAAATAAACTGCATTTATTTTAAAGACAGGTTCTTACTATATAGCCTAGCTAGCCTGGACCTTACAATGCAGACCAAGCTGTATGCAGACTCTGAAATCTCTGCCTCCCTCTGCTTCCAAAGTGCTGGGTTTAAATTTGTGCAGGCCCACATCCAGCAATAGTTATCTTACAAAAAGATGTGGAGTCTAGAGCAAGCCTCA
The DNA here is from genome assembly GCA_004026605.1 of Ondatra zibethicus. Classification (NCBI taxonomy): domain Eukaryota; kingdom Metazoa; phylum Chordata; class Mammalia; order Rodentia; family Cricetidae; genus Ondatra; species Ondatra zibethicus. The sequence continues at coordinate 36,055 of PVIU01016117.1, read as the reverse complement.
GCACCCCTGCATAAAGCACAAATATGTCCATTGTCTGAATGGGTAGGAGATGTCAGACACAGAGAACAAATTTACTCTGGGCTTTCTAGAAATCTCTCCAGCAAGAATTGTTCCTGGAATATAATCTGTAGTTTCCCTCAAATATCCCAATTATATAATTACTGTTCTTGAAGTCTTTTAAAATATTTTACTTTTTAAAATTTATAATATATTTTGTTCATCTAATATATTCTGTTTATGGTTTTCCCTCTTCCAACTCTTCTGAGATCCTCTCTCCCTCCCTTCCATCCAAATCCACACCATGTTTGCTCTCCCTTAGAAAACAAATGGGCATCTAAAGAATAATAATAAAAAAATAAGATTTAAAAAGCCAAATGGGAGTGGGATAAAACAACCAAAAAGAAGAAATGAGTTGAAAAACAAAACAAAACCACAGGAAGCACATACAGATGCACAAACACAAACACACACATACACACACTTGCACACAGAGGAATCCTATAAAAACACAAAAACAGAACCCACAATATATACACAAAGTACCTGTAAGGTTACAAAAAAATGCTTTGACAGTACATAATGAAACAAAGAACCTTGAAAGATACCCCTGAGTTTGTTTTGTGCCTACTACAGGGCATTGGGTTTGTACCTGCAGTGAGACTCTAATGGACAGAACTCAGTTTTTCTTTATAAGTGGTTATCAGTTGGTGATAACTTCTAGGTTAGGGATGGGACTTGTGTTAAATTTGCCTCTGGCTCTGGACCCCATCTACTGCAGACCCAGGTAGACTCTGGGTATGCTGTCACAGTCTCTGTGAGGTCATATGTGCATCAGTCCTATAATACTTAGAGAGTCAAGGTTCCTCCATCCCCTCTGGCTCTTACACTGTATCTGCCTCTTCTTCCACATGGTTCTCTGAGCCCTGAGGGGAGGGATTTGGTGGAGATATTCCATTTAGGACTGAGTGTTTTAAGGTCTCTCACATGCTGCACCTTTTCTGGCTGTGGGTCTCTGTATTTGTTCCAAACTATTGCAAAAGGAAGATTTTCTAATAATAACTGAGCAAGGCACTGATCTATGAATATAGCAAAATATCATTGGGAGTCTTTTTGTTCTATATTCCTTAAGCAGAAAGGTAGTATTTGTTGTTCCCCTTGGGTCTCTGATTTGTTGAGTCTCATGTTGGCCATTCAAGCAGTGTTGGGAGTGGGTTCTTTCTCATGGAGTAGGCTTTAAGTCGAATCAGATATGGTTGGTCACTATCATAAGCTTTGTGTCACTGTTGTATTCGCGTATCTTGAAGGCAGATCACCACTGTAAATTGAAGGGTTCGTAGCTAGGTTGATGTTTACCTCTTTCCTTTTGTAGTGCACAGAGTAACTTCCGGTAGCATAGACACTAGTACATAGTGGTAAAGACTCTAGCTAGGAACCAGTTTGACTTCTTTGTGTTCAGTGAACTGTGTAGTTGTCTTCAGCAATATAGCCTTACTGTCAGTTCGAGGAGAGCAGCCAATAACCTTGGCAATAGCCTGGGTTATTGGAGGCTCCCATGGGGTCCATTCGGCCAACAACTAGATTAGATATAATCCATTCCTGTCTTCATTTACCAATGAGAAATGTCTAGTTGGGCCTCTGTTGTAGAATACCATTTTAAGATGTGTTACATTTGTTTATGCCGTAGAACATTTGTTTTAACGATTCAAAGATGTGTTGCATTTTTTTCTGTTGCATTTGTTTACAACTGTGAAGATGTGATTATTTGCCTGTCTAAAACACCTGATTGTCTTAATAAAGAGCTAAACAGCCAATAACAAGGCAGGAAAAAGGATAGGCAGGACAGGAAGACAGAGAGAATAAATGAAGGAGAAATCTGGGATGAAAAGAGGAAGGATCAAGAGAGATCAAGGACTGAGAAAAGCAGCGACCCCCAGCTAGTCATGGACTAAGAGTGAAAGTAAGATTACAGAAGAAAGAAAAGGAAAAACCCAGAGGCAAAAAATAGATGTGATAATTTAAGTTAAGAAAAGTTGGCTAGAAACAAGCCAAGATAAAGTCAGGCATTCGTAAGTAAGAATAAGTCTCTGTGTTTGTGATTTATTTGGGAGCTGGATGGCAGGCCCCCCAAAAGAGTAAAAAACAACCAACAGCAGGGCTCCCTCCCGCCCCTCATTTGGTCCTCCAATTCCTGCCCCACCCAGTCCATCCATAACTCTCTATTCAATTTCCCCTTCTTATCAGAGACAACCCTTGCCCCGGTCCCCCTTACTTTATACCTATTTACCAATTCAACAAATATTTACCTCAAATCCTATGAGTATTGAGCATTAGACATCATTTGGTAATCAAGAAGTCCTGTTCTCTTGTATTTAATATCCTTTCCAATAACATGTGGGAAAGACAAATGACAAAAGGAGAGATTGGAAGATTAAACCTTCCCTAAGTCCATAGAGGCATCAAATGGCAAAGTCAGAGAAATATTAACTAATCTGCCTGACTCTGAAAAAAAAATCACATTGCAGATTTTCCCCATACAATCACTATGCCTTAAGAGAAGCATTTGAAGATGTAGGGTTGTGTTTACAAAAAAAAATTGTGGGAAAACTTGTAGTTTTTATAGCACAAACATAAACTGTCTTTAGAATAATCAAAAGTTGAAATTTTACTATGAAAAGTATATGTGTATGTTCATACATACATTAACTTTTATGAAAACAGAGCATCCTAAAATATTTTCTACAAATATGATTTATTTACTATATAAATTTTGTTAAGATATAGAAATTTCTAAAATTATTTAAGTGTGAAATACTTTATAATACAATTGCTTAGGTGAATTTGCTGGTTTGAAAAATACTAACATATTTATTCAATGAATATATATATAAGCAAACCTGATTAGTTTAAAGATAAACCAAATGAGAACTCTGCTTATTTTATATGCATGATTATGGAAACATCAGGCATTCTTCAAAAATTTATGAATTGCTGCTGTAAAGCAATATTGAACTTATTTAGAAATCTAAAATAAAGATATAAAGTATTGTCTTTCTCTAAGCTATTTAGAGAACACAAATTTAAATCATTTCAAAGACCAGTGAGATAGCTCAGCAGATAAAGAAATCTGCTGCCGAGACCCGTGACCTAAGTTGAAGACTCTGGAAACTTGATGACATAAAGAAAGAACTGACTCCTAAAGGTTGTGTTCTTACATGCATCAGTACTTCCGTGTCACTCTTGTTCCCACACACACACTAATAAAATGCAACAAAAATTTTAAATGCACACAGTAAAATATTTAAATTTTAAAAAGCAAATGTACTGCCTATCAGGAGTCATGTCATATTCCTCTTTTGTTGTTTCCCTCATATATGTACATACAAATATGCAAGACATGGTTTGTTTATCATTTTAATGTATAAGAGTAATATGCAGAATGTAGAAGTCACAAGGAGTTCAAGACTGTCAAAATCTTTGTTCTGCAAAAGTGTTGTTTTCATTATAATCCTTTGACTAGCTCTTACAGAAAGTATGTATGCTGACTCAAGCTGTCTAAAGAGAACATTACCTTTAAGTAAGTTTATTTTATTAACATGAAAAGCCTGGTCCTGTGAAAAATCAGGCATTAATTTTCATCTTATCAGTCCTTCTGTTTCAGTCCAAGAACTCGATGACGAATGCTGTGTTCCAATGCCTCCCTTAGTGACATCACTTACAATTTATCCCAAACCCTCTTTGTAAACCAGGATTACAAATGCAAGAAAAACTTATCAGGAGAACTTTATCAATTAGCCCCATAGGCAATTGTTTACATGGAACACATTAAGAGTGATGGAGTAGCCTGGATACTGACACTTCCTTTGTCCTAACGTCACACATATTATAGTCAGTTCTTTATTCCCTCACCTCCACTGACCTGATTTCTGGCCCTCAATCAGGGTTGCCCCATCTCAATTAAATCCATTTCAAAGCCTCGTTATTTTTTTTCCATGTAGAGAAAGCCATGGCTATAGAAGGTGGCAGTGCTGCTGCCTGCTCCTCTTAACATTCATGTCACCAATCCCATGAATTCTTAGGTTTGTGAGCGATCAAACTGCAATGCACCTCTTGAGCCCATTCACTCTCAAAGTCACTGGAATCTGCTAAAGCCTACCTTTGATTCTTCCTTCACTCATAAAATTGAATCATCCAAGAGACAGTCTAGAAGAACCAGCACCCACATTTATCCACCCACCTCCATCTGTTGTTTCTTCTTTCTTCCTTTCTATTACAAGAGTCAACCTGGCTATCACACTTTTCTCTCCAGATCCAAGGATTGCCTTGGGACCTTTCCTTTTCCCCAGCAGATCATCACTTATCTCTTCTTCCATGGACATCCTTTATCAGCATAAAAATAAGTTTTAATCTTCCCAGTTTGAAAAGAGCAAAGTAAAAACATATGGACAAATTAATTTTCCAGATCTCTCATTATCTAAAACCCACCTAATTTTCTGCTCCCCTTCATGGAAATAAAAACTTCTTGTCAGCAGTTTCTATATCCAAGCTTTCCATTTTTATAGTGTTTCTTTCTCTTTCTTGAAAGAAATCTCCTCACTACTCTCCTGCTGATACACCTCCTGTAAAACCAGTGTCCCCATGGTCAGCAATGACCCCAGAACTGATAGCATCAGTCATCCCTGCTCAGGTGTGATATTGCCCTTTGCAAGGTTGATTATGGATGCTTCTTTGAAATGCTTCCTTCTCTTGACTCACAGCACTTTGCAGCTACCTAATTTTACCCTTCACTACTCACCATCTTTTTTGGTTGAAATGATCCATGAGAGCCAAACCCTTACTCATCTGCTCCTTTTTATTTACATTTCTTCCCTTGATAAAATAATCTGGCTTGTGGCTTAAAAATCACTGACATTTAGTCAGGTCTTAAACTTCTATGCTGAGACCAGACTCCTCGTCTCACTGCCTATATCTATGCAGCAGATAATTAATAAATGCCTCACAATCTGCATGTCAACTGTAAAATTGTTGACATTTCCACAAAATCTCAAAGTTAAAATCTTCTGAGAAGCTGATCAAGACAATTCATTGTGAGTTTGTTGTTAATGTTCAAGGTATTCATTGTGCAAGTTAACATGGGGGCAACACAATGTCAGAATGTCAAGAAGACTCTTCAGATCAGAGAGCCAATCAGGCAGCTCTTATGAGGAGAGAAGAAGGAGGAAAAGATTGTTATGAATGAATTTCTGAGACATTGTAGCCAGGTTAACGGAAAAGCCTTGAGCAACGTAGCCGCTGAGGAGAGTCCTGACTCTTAGAATTGGGACTGCACTGTTACTGGAGAAAGATCCCAACTGACTTAGACTGTCGAGAACACACCTCCCAAGAAGAGGTTCACCCAGTGCATTTTCTTTGCACCATAACCAGGCAATTCATGTGGCTCCCAGCTTTTTTTCAGGCAGTTCAGGCCCAGCTTCTTCACGAATCCCTTGAGGCTTTTAAGACAGGAATAGCTTAGGACAAAAAAAAAATGGAATGAAGTAACCCCTCAACGCTGTTGGCCTCTAAACACTTTTCATCATTGTCTTCCTCCCTAAAACTCACAGCACATTATTTCCCCACTAAACCTTAACACTTTAAAGAAATGATAAGAAAATTCTAGTCATCTTCCAGTAGAACTGAACAACCATTTTCATTTGACAGAACATTTGTAAAGTTATTATTCTGTGCTGAAGCACATCATATTTAGTTACAATGCATAATATGACCATTTCCATCTGTTACTAAGAAATGGTATAGCAGAGGAATTTACAAAATAATCTAAATTGTATTTTCTTCTGTTCTGGACTAGTAACATCATACTCATCATGGATGCTTCTTTAATGGGCATTTTTAGTAACCCAATGTTTCAAAACTCCTCTCATGTAAGGCCAGTGAGTTAGGGAAATATATTTAGCTTTGAATAACACAATGCAGCTAAGTCTGAAGTCTAACATGGACAATAATTAACTTTATAATTACCTTTGTATCTTCTGCGGTTGAGTGGCTACTCCCATTTATTTGAAACCTGATTTACTTATTTTTAAAAGGCTCATAATCTAATGGGTTTGATAAGCAAAATAGTGAGAAAACTGAGTATATATATATATATATACACAATATCAAAAGTAATCATATCAAAAGAAATAAAAATTGAATTACAGAAGATCAGACAGTTGGGTAAAATAATTCATATAAATTAAAAACTAAATGATAAATGACAACTCATAGCTAACAAATGTGATTTTGAGATTCAAGGCAGAGACAAGTTCCTTGAGAGTCCTCAATAATCTTCTCAATATTCAAACAGGACATTCAGTTTGAATTTCGGCTATCTGCTGAAGAAAGCCAAATCTTCTTGAAAATGTAATTTTGGTTTCTCTTAACTAGGCCAATATTCCCAAAACCCCATCTTTACTCCTGTCTTTGCTGTAGAGCAAATGTTTTCTCTTAAGTGGGCTATAATTATCATTGTCAACTCATTCTACACGGTGCATGTGAAAATAAAAGACAGTTATAGTTGCTATGGAAACTGTGCAGAAAATGTATTGCAACAGGCCTCACTTCTCAAGTTAAAATAAGAAAGAGCTTTGCAGACAGTAGTACTACCTTGACCAGAAGCTGTTGGGAAAAGAAAGAAACTACACAAGTGTGCAAGAACAAACCTTCCTTATACCTTAAGATGAACTCAACCTTCTAGCTTCACACAAGCCTTATTATTTAGCAAATTATTATTTATTTCTTCTTCAAATAACAACCAAAAATTTCTTTTTAAAAGTCACCTGCATAACAATAGAACTTATCTTTTTAATATTGTAACTCCATGATTGACACACAATGCTTCTATATCTTTATTAAAGACAGGATAAACACATATACAATTTACAATGATCAGATATAGGTAAAATTCTTCTTTAAATTTTTAAATTATGAAACAGATAATTTCATAATATATAAAGGCACTATCAAAGAATGTTTATTTTTTCTTTTATTGAAATTTTTCATGCAATATATTTCAAATATGGTTTCTCCATATTTGAAGCTTCTCCATTATTCAAGCTTCTCCCCACTTCTAGTTTCTGGATCCACACCCTTTTTCTTTCCTTAGAAAGGAATAATAATAAAAAAATAAAATAATTAAAAATAAGATAAATAAAATCAAACAAATCAGAAGTGACAAAACAAACAGACAAGAAAGATCCAAAAATAACAGAAAGCACAAGAAACACATATAGACAGAGGGACACACATGTTCACATGTACATCCAGGAATCTCAGAAAAACCCCAAACCATAAGCCACAAATAGACACAAAGAACATATTGGGTAGAAAACAAAAAACAATACAACTGCAAACATTCCCTTACTTAACATAGTGAGACAAAGAATGTCCACAGACGCCACTGGGTTTGTTTTCCATTGGTCATCTACTGCTAAGCATGGATCCTACTGTTAAGACTGCCTTGTTTCCCCAATGAGATTCCCTTGAAGAAAACTAATTTTTCGTTTGCAAGTGGCTATCAATTGGATACAGCTTCTGGGTTTGGGATGGGGACATGTGTCCACTTATCCTTTCACATCTAGGACTACATCTGACACAGAGCACGCTGGTCCTATGAAGGCTGCACAGTCTCTATAAGTTTATAGTTTCTATACATTAATACGTACATGGGCCTTGCTATATGTAGCAGGACTTGATTCCTTGGTGTCTTCCACCACCTCTGGCTCTTACAATTTCTATCTTCCACAGAGTAAGTCTGACAGGAGAGGTTTGATGGAGGCATCCCATTTAGGGCTGAGTACTCCAAGATCTTTCACTCTCTGCATATTGCCTGGCTGTGGGTCTCTGTAATTGTTCCTAGCTGCTGCAGTAGGAAGCTTCTTCAATGATGGCTGAGCAAGGCACTGATTTATAAATATAGTAGAATGCCATTAGGAGTATTTTTGTAGCTATGTTCATTTACCAGAGCAGTAGTATGTGGTTTGTCCTTAGGTCTCCGGCTGTCTGGTCTCAGCTTCTTGATGGTTCCATCTTATGGAATGGGCCTTAACTCAAATCAGAAATTGATTGGTTACTGTCACAAGCATTGTGCCACTACTGCACCAGCATATCTTCCAGGCAGGTCACTCTTTAGATCAAAGAATTTGTAGCTGGATTGGTGTCTACCTTTCCCCTTAGGTAGCCTGCAGAGTACCTTCCAGTACCATGAACACTAGTGCACAGTAGTGAAGGCTCTAAGTAGGCACCAGTTCGACTCCTTCATGATCAATGAACTCTGTAGGTGTTGTCTTCAACAACAGAGCCTTACTAGTTGTGGGAAGCCACCAGTAGCAACAGCCTAGGTTATTTGACAGTCCTGTGGGATGCCTTTGACCAACAACTTGATTAGATATAACACATTCCCAGTACTGGAAGCTTCATATGATGATGAGAAATGTCCAGTTGAGGCTTTATCTCTCCCTCCCATATTTAGATGAACTTCGTATATATATTAATATATAACATACATTTTCCCTCCCTTGTTCCTCTCTTCCCTCCCCTTCTCTGTTTGATCCTCCCATTTCAGCCACCCAACCTTTATCAATTCATAACTATCTAGCCTATTTCCCGTTCCTAGGTATATCAATATCTTCCTCCCATTCCCTTACTCTCTACCTAACCACTGTAGTTCTATGGATTGTAGCTGGTTATAATTTACTTAACAGCTAACCTTCACATATAAGCAAATATGTGGCATATTTGTCTTTCTGGGTCTGAGTTATCTCACTCAAGATGAATTTTCTAGTTTCATCCATTTACCTGCAAATTTCATGACTTCATTTTATAAACATCTGAGTAATACTTCATTGTATAAATGTACCATATTTTCTTTACCCATTCATACATTGTTAAATATCTAGGTTGCTTTCAATTACTGACTACTAGGAATAGAGCAGCAATGAAAATAATTTAACAAGTGTCTCTGTTACATGATAAAGTATCATTTGGGTATATGCTGGATACACACACACACACACACACACACACACGTGTCCTTTGTTATAGCTAGACCTAGACACAATTCTATTGTCATCCTTCTGATGAACCACGAGACCAATAGTAGCTGTATAAGTTTTGCACAGCATTGGATGAGTCTTCCCCTTACTCAACATCCTGGACAGCATGGGCTTTCTGTTATCTTATTGATTTTGGCCAATCTGAATGGAGTAACATGAGATCTTAAAGTAGTTCTGATTTGCTTTTCCCTGAGGGCTAAAAAATATCTAACATTTTGAAAGTAATTCTCAACCATTTGAGTTTCTTTTTTTGAGAATTCTCTGTTTAGATCAGTACCACATTTTTTAAATGGGTAGTTACACGCAGAAAGAGAAATACCAACCATTTTGTCTCACATATAGATGTTAGAGATGGTTGATGTGACTGTAGAAAAGTTAGTAGATCACGAGGAAGAACATGGGGTAGGCTGGGAGAAGACTAGGTAACAGGCACCAAAGCACAGGTTGAAGCAAGAAACTTTAGACCTGTTCAGCATATTGGGGCAAACATAGTTTACATTAATCTATTTTCCATGTTGTATATAACAAGAAAAGAGGAAATGAAAGGCTTTCCATAAAAAGTAAAGGCAAGAAGATTGAATGTTAACTGCTATGATTTTATCAACATTCACTAGATTCATGTGTTAAAATACACTCTACCTCCATAAATATAGATAATATTATATATTATTCAAAACTTCCTTCATATTTAAAGATATGGAAATATTAAGTACTCTAGTTTGGGCATTAAATACAGGTGGCATGTATAATTGAAATAAAAATTATATATATCAGGAGTAGAGAACTTGCTTAGCTTCATCAAAGCCCTCTATTCAATCCTCAGTAACACACAAGTAAAAGGAAAAGTTGCCCTACTAGTCAGTCAGGTTCATGCCTATAATGCCTGCACTGCGAAGGCTGAGGCAGGGTGAAGGTCTGAGTTCAAAGACAGAGTAGGTTGCATATGATATGGCTTCTAAGCACTATCTCAAAACAATAATATTAGGGATCAATTTAAAAACTTCTAAAAATTTAAAGAAATTTGTTTAATCGCAAAACTTCAGTGCACACTAAGACTCTATCTTCCACTCAGCACTCATCATATCATACTATAAATATATCTTCAGAGACTTTCAGCAGCTATAAATGAAAATCCAATTAGCGGAATCATTTTTCACATTGTGCTGACACGTTTTCTAGAACTATCTTGTAAAACACAGAGCATGACACAGGCATTTAATTACATATGACACTTTCACAAGGGCTTTGCTCACATGCAAGATAAGCTAATTAACTGGTGCTATATGAGCAGGTTAACATACAGCCCTGAGAAAACTATTATCTTATAATTTTGTACAGTCCATACCAGAACTGGCAAGGATAGCATAATAATAGATTTTTTTCTTCCTTACTCTCAATTTTAAAGAAGAAAAATTGTAAATCAAAGAATATGTTATGAAATGAAACAATAATATATTCAAGTTAGATTTAAGTAAGTTTTATTTTAAAAATATCTGGTTTTTTTAACCTACATAATAAAGTTATTGCTCTGAATTGTCATTTTAACACAAAACTAGATCTCTTTTAACACCTGTCACTTAATCATTAATTCACTATTTGGAAACAACATAAATGATTTCAACATATAAGAGACATTGATTTTAGGTGTGGAATAAAAGTCACTAAAGAGTCTTCAGTTTACTGACTTATGGCCATTACTACTTTAAGTAAAGTTAATGGAGCACAATATAATGGGTAGAGTAGATTAGGATGGATGACACGGATGTGAATGGGCTGTACTATTGAGGCAGGGAACTGGGAGCTGAGACTAGAAGAGATTCAAGCCCTCAAGAAGAACTGCAAACTTCACCATGGGAGGTTGTGGATACAATGATACAGGGATTTACAGGGTATGTGCTGAAAATGTACGTTAGCTAAGAGAATTTCTCAACCTTGTTTCTTGATCTTATAGTACATGATTTCATCATCAAGTCTCACATGTGCATACTATATTGTTTTGGGGGTCTTTTTTGGTGAGTGTGTGAGCAAATGCAAGTAAATTTTACCTTCTATTGGTAAAGTGATTGAACACCATAACAAAGTTAGTTTTACAAACTTAGGTGCAGTTTTGAATTTATTGCAGTAACATGATCTTATTATTATACCTGGTAATAATATTAAAATTGAAATGAAATGCTCATTTCAAAGATTGCTTAATCCTTTTAAAAATGACATTGGGGAATTTTCAGTTTCCCTTTCACGTGTGAAACTCTTTAAAGTCCTCGCTCTATCCTAGCAATGAAAAAACAAGGAAAAATGAAGATCCAACTGTTCTGAAAACTCTATGAGGAAGAAGGACCCAGGGCAGTATCATGTCCCATGGTTGTGAGAACTGATGGAAAAACAATGAGTCGCTGCCCACCAGCAGAGATCATTGCAGCAGTCACTGCCAGCGTGCTTAGAGTAGATAAGGCTGAGAGTCAGAAATCTCCAGAGGGAGACAGTCCTAGGTGCTACTCACAAAGTGATAGGACTTACATTCAGGAGAGCATCTAAGTCCCCTCAGTAGAACCTCTTGAAGCTTCCACAGGAAACAGAGGGAAGAAAATATTGTATAAAGTACCAGGTCATTCTGTCCTTAAGAAGGCCTATCCTTAAAGTAAACTATTTTACTACACTCTAACCTGTCTAGCTTCTCTATCAGAAGGGAAATGGCCAAGTCCAGTCCACCATAGCCATTTATGTAAGAGAAAGAAAATACTCAACTCAAACCATCTATCAAACCTGCCTCATCTATGTGGGGGGTTGGAGTTGACTAAGGAATTCCAGGGAAGCTCACAAGTCAGAAACTTGGGCTCAGCAAATGACAGAGACTTAGCCACCACATCCTGCAGGGCTCCCTTCTCCTATATCATGATGTCACATCACCAAGGTCTCTTTTACAGTTCTTTGAACCCAGCTTAATGTGCCTAAGTCTTAACAATAATTACCTCTGGGATTTCCAAAGAGATTTACAAGACAGATAACTAAGAACAAGCAATGAAGGCTGGGATATTGCTCACAGGAAGAATGCTTGTGTAGCTTAGGTGAGGTCCTAAATTCAACCCCCAGTATAACAGAAGGAACCACCAATGGCACTGTTTTCCTGAGTTGTGATAGAAGCCCAGAAATATCTGAGCTGGAGCAGAGATGAGAGGTACTCAAAAGTGAAAAGCTTTTAGCAATGATAACAAATACACACATATAAATGTGTTACTGTGGATGTGCAGTGTCACAGTCACTCTGGCTTATCTGAAGCTACCAGTGTGTTTTATAAAAGTTTAGAACCAGGACAGATAGCAATTGTGTTCATCAATGCTCTCCAAGGGAACAGAACCAGCAGTGTATGTGTGTATGTGTGGCAGTGTTAGTGTGTATCTAGAACTGGCTTATACCATTGGGAGACTGGCAAGTCCACAATTCACAATGCTGACCAATAAGAAACTTGATGGGAGCTGTAGTTCAAGTCTGGGGTGACAGTCTGCTAGCCTTTTCCCTTTTCTCTAGGCAGGTCTGTTTGGTTTTGCTGTTTGTTTAGTGTTTTGTTCATTTGTTTGTTTTTCTCTTAATGCCTTCAAATAAGTGGATAAGCTTAACCATATCCTGAAGGACGGCATACTTTCCTGGAAGTTTACCAATTTAAATGTCAATCCTATTAAAACTACTTCCAAAGAAAAATACAGTGTTATATTTGACTCAACATCTGACAATGGAACTTAATTGATTCCACGTAGCTGACATAAAATCAGTTAACATATTTATCCATAGAAAACTATCCAGTTATCACTTGTTGGGAGGGAATTCCAAATTCATGAGCTACCATCACTTCAAGGATGACACGGCAAATTATGAAAATGTTGAGATAATAAGACTCTGCGTTCATTCATGCTGGTGGGGATGCAAACAGGCGCATGTGAAGATAAATTGACAGTTTCTTAGCTAAAAAGAAAATTGTAGCCTTATCATATGTTCTGACAATCACATTTCTAGATGTTTAACCAAACTTAATGAAAAAAAAGAATCATGTAAAATCTAAATGCAAATGCTTACATCAGCTTTATTCATAATCACTAAAAGACAGCAACATCAATATACTCTTCAATAGGCTAAAGTATAAATAAATTGTGGTCTATCTATAAAATGGAATCTTATTTCTCCTTAAAAAAAAAGGAGCAGCTATCAAGAAAAGAATACATTGAAGAACATGAATTTAATTAAGTTCACTATTGCTAATTGAGAGATACCGATTAATGGTTTAGCTTTAATTGGTAAGGCTGTTTGCTGTGAGACTAGTAAATAGTAAATGGTGGTTGCTATTGATGTATTTACTACCCAACTAAACTGTAATTTAATTATTAAAAAAGTGAGTAGTGTCTAATTTGAGCCAGGTTCCTCATTGATGGAGGCAAGCAAGACAAGGAGTCTAGAAGGAACCATGTGATTTGAGTTGGACTATCAAGATAAAGTCATGTTTAATGCAATGCAGAGAACGTGATGATATATGCTATTCACATATATTGTAAACAAATGTATCACTTGATCTATTTTTGTCACCCTATCAAGCAAAAGGACACAACTGAAGCACCATCTCAGTAACTGAGTATGCCTACTCACCAACACTGGCTTCTTTTTTTGAGATTTATGTATTTATGATGTATACTGTGTTCTACCTGCATGTATGTCTGCCAACCAGAAAAGGGCACCAGATCTCATTATAGATGGTTATGAGTCACCATGTGGTTCCTGGGAATTGAATTCATGATCTCTAGAAGAAAAATCAATGCTCTTAACCTCTGATCCATCTCCCCACCCCTAATATTGGTTTCTAATGGTTTTTTGTAGGTTTTTTGAAAAATTATTAGTTCTAATACTTGATCAGGAAATACACAAGATTAATTCTTAATATTTTATAGTTCCAGAAAAACTACAAAAAGAGGATTGCTCAAAAATTAATTGTAAGTCCCCAAATAAAAAAATTAAAAAAAAAGCTCACACACTGAATACCTATGTCAATGGGTCATAGAATTTACCTAATTTAAAATCCCCAAATGACTAAAGCTGACATATTCCAAGCAACAGAATGAATCAGAGAATTATTTTCTAAACCTATCTATGACTTAAATATTCATGACTTCTTCCTGATATTAATTATTGAATACATTAATTAAAGATGTAAAAGAGACAACTCTACCATACAGGAAGAAGGGTTAAATAATGTATGCTCAGTCTTAGAGGATGGAGAGTAGCGCATGCCACTCCTTGAGTGTTTGCCATGCAAGGATTTTCTCCAAAAGTTATTAGCATAGATAATGGGAAAACACAAGGCATTCAACACAGCAGAAGCCTGACAAAGACTTTGGCAAGCACTGATCAAAACAAAAGGCCACATCTATAGTCATAAACCACATAGATAGTGTCTACACTAAATACATTTCTGAGCTCTTCCTACCTTAAAGCCACAGTCTGAGCCAGGAAAATCCCACAACCAACAAATATTATATGTTCAAACATACCTCTCGGAAATTTCACAAGAAAGTATGAGAAAGTCCCATCCAAGAGAGAATAACCAGGTGGGATGCTTACTAAATGCCCCATGACATCCTATAGTTACGGATGAATGCATGGATGAATAAATGGATGGACAGATGGATGAACAGGGGTGATGGAGTGGGATGATCAAAAAGGGAGGGTAGAGCAGGATGATAAATAAAATACAGGGAGATTCAGCTAAAATGAAAGGCCATTTAAGGGGAAATATGGAAACCTGACACAGTAGATACACCCTAAAATATATATATATATGAAGGCAATCTAAATGTAATCATCAAATAATAAATTAGAAAGAGACCCAATTGACCATCTCCTGTCATCAATTGAAGCTTTCAGTATCAGGATTGGGTTACACATAACTGATTTGTTGGCCAAGTTGGGTCCATTGGAATCACCAAACAACCTAGGCTGTTGCCAAGACTACAGGTTACTCCCACAAATTTATGGCAAGGCCACATTGCTGAAGACATCTACACAACTGATTTAACATGGAGAAGTCATTTTGATGCCTATATAGTGTCTTCACCCCTAAGTGTTATTATCTTTCATACAGGAAGGTACTCTGTAACCAAAAGAGAAACATAAACATCAAACCAGCAACAAACCCTTCACTCAGCAATGGTATCCGATACCATAAGATGTGCTAGAACGATGATAGCACAAAACCTGTGGAAGTAACCAAAAAATATCTGATTTGACTGAAGGAAGTCCCACTCCACAAAATGAAATAGACACCACACACTCAACAGTGCTTAGGTGACCAAGAACGTCAAAATAGACAGCCTAGGGACCTAGGCTAAAACCAAATACTACTGTTCTAAAAGCAAAATAACAACAAAAATGCAGCAATAAAATTGATGTGGGAGTCCCCTCTGTGTGCTGTGAGTACCATTAATAAATAAAGAAATTGCTTTGGACCTATAGCAAGGCAGAACTTAGGTAGGCATGGAAAGCTAGGTTGAATTCTGATAAAAAGAAGGGCAGAGTCAGAGAGACGCCATGGAGCCACCGCCAGAGTAAGACATACCGATACTTTGCCGGTAAACAGTGCCACATAGCGATACACAGATTAATGGAGATGGGTTAAATTAAGATGTAAGAGTTAGCCAATATGAATCTAGAGCTAATGGGCTAAGCAGTGATTTAATTAATACAGCTCCTGTGTGATTATTTCAGGTCTAAGCTAGCCAAGCAGCCGGGACGAACAAGTGGGCCCTCCTCCTACATAAAGTGATGGTGAATGACAGTCTTCAATATTTACAGGTCCCTGTCTTGCTCCACCATTAAAGAACCTTCATCATCCCCCAGCAGCAGATGGGAACAAATAGAGACTCACAGCTAAACATTATGCAGAAAGTGAGAGACCTTGCAACACTCAGCCCTAAAAGGAATGTCTCTGCTAAATCTCTCCCTGCATGGCCTAGGGAACCCTAAAGAAGAGGAGACAGAAAGAGTGTAAGAGCCAGAAGGGATGGAGAACACCAAGGACACAAAACCCTCTAAATCAGCATGACCAAAGCTCCTATGAAGTCACAGAGACGGAGGAAACATGCACAGGTCCCCATGGAATTGTACCAGCTGGGGCCCTAGAGGTGAAAGAAGAAGTAATCACATGACCCCATCCCTAACTCAGAAGCAATCTGCAAATGATAACCATACAAATGAAAATTTGATTTCCTCCAAGGGAGTCTCACTGGATTCACAGCTGCTCTTAAGGGTAGATTATATTCTCAACACTACAGGGTCAAGAGAAAACAAACTCTTTGGAGATTTCTTGTCTCATAATGCCATGTTAGGGCTCTTCCTTAATTTTTTTAAACTTTATCTTATGTTTAATTCTTCTATGTTTACTTATCTTATTTATACATTTCTCTGTGTGTGTGTTTGTGTGTGTGTGTTTGTGTCTGTGTGTGTTCTTTACAGGCCCTTTGTGGATATATTATGGCTTACAGTTTAGTGTTTTTAAGGGATTCCTGAGTGTGATAATGAGTGCATCTGTTTCATGTACCTTCTATTGAGCTCTTTTCCTTCTGTTTTCTTGTTTTGTTTTGCCTTATTTTTTTTCAATTCCATTGTGTTATTTTTTTGTTTTATCATATTAGATTAGATTATTATCACATAAAAGCTTGTTTGTTTTCTAATGACAGACGAAAAGGAGGTAAATCTAGGTGGGAGGGAAGGTGTAAAGGAGCTGAGAGGAGTAGAGGGAGGAGAAACTGTAATCAGTGTATGTAACATGAGAAAAAATCTAATGTCAATAAATGGGAAAAATATACACACATGCATTTAAAAGAACTAAGAAAAATCTGAACAACCCATGATCTTACATTAATAATATTACATTAATTAATCTTATTTAGTTATAATAATATACCCCACTCAGACAACATTCTAATAGGGATCTATTTATTGAACATAATGTGGGTACCTTTAGTACTGTCTTCCCCCACTTTCCCTGAATGAAAAGCTCTCCTTAAAAGAAACTCTTAATGATTCACATGATTTGAATTATATTAACCTAGCAAGTCTTGATAAAGTACATTAAATGTTCTGGCACACAGAGATGAAGAATTAAGCCACAAAAGGAGTTGGCATTAATGAGCCACCAAATTTCAGATCACTTCTCTAAAAAAATCCCTAGACATTAAAGTGATCAGGATATGACCACACAGTTTAATAACAAGTCTTTTATGGGAACAGAATTGTCAAAATTTTTCCTTCAATCTTCATTTTAGTTATTAAAAATTAAACGCTCATTTCAATTTTAATCAACTTAATATCCACATTATGCTTAATTGTTTGGTTCCCAATGAATAATTATCCTTCAGGATGAATAGGTTTATCTTTATTTCAGCATAATTACAAAGAGCACTAGCTGTTTTTGTTTGCAATAGAAGCAATTTACCTCTCATAAAAATGCTCAAAAAAGAGTCCTGTGGACGATTACAGACCATCTCAGATGGCCTTTGTATTTAAAAGTCGATCCCTACAATGTTGTCAATTCAACTCCATCACAACCTCTGATTAATAGTTATGGGATCTTAATCTAACTTCAGAGTAAGATTGAGGCTTTGTGACTTCACTGGCACCGCATGAAGCAGGACTTCAGTGCTTTTCCTCGGAAATATTTGCTGATGCAAGACAAGATTTTCATTCAGAATTTGTTACTTTTGAGCCTCTTCTTTCCATGTCAGTTTGTCAAAAGTCAGCTCTCTTTCTCAAGCAAAGGACTCGATGAAATGTCACTTGAGGGAAAGCACACAAATAGGGTAGCATTATGGTGCTTTCAATTTTTGTTTAAATAAACACTTCTACTTATGGTATACAATCTACTGAACTGAAGAACCTATTACTTAAGATACCACCCACACAGAACATTCTTGTTTATCTATTCAGTTTGCATCTAATACTTTATACAAAGAATACATCCTGGGAGTACTTAGATCCAACAACCAGTATGCAATTTGCTGTGTTACACACAACTGCTCTCAAACACAATAATAAATCAAAATATACATGTGCAGTTGCTATTTGCCTCTGATATCACCTACAGTAGGAATCTTTGAAATTGACCACTTTCAATGCCTGAGGATATTAGGCTCCTAGTTCTTCAGCCCTCAAGGCAGACTCACACCATAACTCCTCAGGGAGTTCCCAGGTCGTCAGCCTCTCACCCAAATTGCATCACTCTTTCCTCTTATGCTGAGTTTTCCAGCTGGAAGAAAGATGTCCCTGGGTTCTCTGCCTCTCCAGTACCTAGTAGGCAACTACCAGATATACAGCTGCCAAAGAATTGTTTATTTTATATACGTTATTTAAAGATCAGGTTGTAGATGCTGTAATCTCATGAATATTGTTTAGTAAATATTAAATTGACTACTGCTATAATAATAAACCTAACAAAACAGCAATGGAAAAAATAAGCTGTGTTTATAATCTTTGTAATTAACTCATTCATCATGGCCATTTGGAATCCATTACCAGACAAGCAGGTGCTAGGCTCTGTGTGTGTGTGTGTGTGTGTGTGTGTGTGTGTGTGTGTGAGAGAGAGAGAGAGAGAGAGAGAGACAGAGACAGAGACAGAGACAGACAGAGAGAGTTTTAAATAATTAACATTTGCAGATTCAGAAATTTCAAAAGACATTTTGCATTCTGACAAGGGAAAGGCAACTAAATAATTTAATATGGAAAAGAAAACACAGAAAAAGTAATTACCTTTTTTCAAAATAAACTAATTACTCTAATTAAACAGAAACATAAAAATTGCTCAGATAATCAGTCAGTTGGAAGTAGATAGCACAATTAAATGATCAAGATCCCAAGGCAAATAGAATAGATACAAATTGAAAGTGTTTTAATGCAAGGGAGAGAAGTTATTGAATTGGATTTTAAATTACAGAATGGTTAATTTCACATAGGAATTTTCCACATTGAATCCCAAAGTGGGAGAAAGTAGGAAGTGGTATCTCAGAAGGGCCAAGCCTAATGACATCAGAAAAACACTCTTGCTCCAAATAACTGAACATTTCAGACACTGGGGAGACTAATATTTTATCCACAGTTCATTTCATTATATTGCTCATTTTGTCTTTACTGACTGAATTTCTAAGATCTCATCTTCCCAAAAATGTTATTACATTGATAACTTTTACTAAAGAGATTCAATAGGAGGTGCTGGCTGCAACTGTGTTCTTGAGTTTGAAAGCATGAAGGCTCCATCTAAAGAGTGAAGCTAAATCATTTTAGCACATGAGAGCAAACTGTAAATCAGGGGAAAATAATCCCTTTTCCCAAACCTAATCTCTGAATGTAGATTTTATTTTTAGAGAAAATAGCAAGTTTAGGTTGTAATTATTTAAATATTTTTAATTTCTTCATATAATATTTTTGATTATTTTATCCCCCCCATTTTCACAAGTCCTCCCACCTCCCTACCCACACTCATTCTCCTCTCTCTCTCTCTCTCTCTCTCTCTCTCTCTCTCTCTCTCAAAATAAGTAAAATCAGCAATAAAAAAGTCAAGACCAAGAAAGAAAGAAAGAAAAATAGAGGTGTGAAGGAAAAGAGGAAAGAAAGAAAAAAGAAAAAGAAAGGAAAATTAATAAGACAAAAAAGAGCTGGACATGGTGGCACACACGTTTAAACTCAGCTTGGGAGACAAAGGCAGTTGGAACTCTGTAAGTCTGAAACCAGCCTGTTCTACATAAAGATTTCCAGGATAGCCAGAGCTATTTAATAGGGAGAAATTATTATATAAAAAAGAGAAAAATACCAAAACAAAATAAAAGAATACACACACACCCATGGAGTCAGTTTTATGATGTCCAACTATTCTTGGACATGGGTCCTGTCCTGCTTATGGTTGATATACTGAGTGTCACTCCCCTTGTAGTATGAGGCAAGCGCGGGCCATGTCCCGCCACCCAGTTAGCTTACACCTGAAATAATCACGTGGAAATTGTATTAATTAAATTACTGCCTGGCCCATTATCTCTAGCCTCTTATTGGCTAACTCTTACATCTTGATTCAACCCATTTCTAATAATTTGTGTGTCACCACGAGGTTGTGGCTTACTCAGAAAGATTCAGCGTGTCGATTTGGCAGCTTCATGGTGGCGGCTCTCTGTCTGTCTCTCTTCTTCCCAGCATTCTGTTCTCTTTTCCCCACCTATCTAAGTCCTGCCCTATCAAAAGGCCAAAGCAGTCTCTTTATTTAACCAATGGAAGCAACACAAATACAGAAGGCCTTCCTGCACCATCCCCTGGAGAAAATGGTCTGTTTTACATAAAGGATCAATTACAAATGACTTCTTGGTTAGGGGTGGAATTTTGTGTCCACTTCCCCTTCTCAGTGCTGGAATTTTGTGTCAATGAACCTTTACAGTTCATGTATGTACTGTCATAATATCTATGAGTTCATATGTCTCATTCCTATTTTGTCTGGCAGATGCTGATTCCTTGAAGTCATCCATATCCTCTGGCCCTTACAATCCTTCTGCTTTCTCTTCAGCATAGATCTCTGTGCCTTCTTTTGGGTAAACAGTGTGATAGAGACATCCCATTTAGAACTGAGTGTTTCCAAGTCTCTCGCTCTTCATGCTAACAGTTGTGGATCTTGTTTTTAAGATGCTTCTCTGATGAGGGTTAAAAGATGCACTGCTCAACAGGGAGAATGCCATTAGGAGTAAATTTATTTTTATTGAAAACATTTTAGTATATCTCTTAGTTTACTACTTGAGTGAGATAATATAACAGAATTTTTTGTACTTGAATGTTTTCTATATTTCATGAGAATTGAATGATTTCTTAAAATAGAACGTTTAATTTGGGATTTCTTTTACACTATTAGAAAAAAACTCTGCTGGGTTTTTGGATGAAGATGGACATATGAGTCCATCACCACAGCAACCAAAACTTAAAATAATATTGTGTTAGTCACAGGGAGCACAATGTAGGCTGCCTTTAATATTTCTGTTTGCCCTTTGTCACTGCTAATTTATGTGCAAGCTATCCAAATTTAGTCGATTGAAATTATCTTCCCTTGAGTTTGCAGAGGTATATAAATATTAATCCTTTTCCAAATTTATATTTAACTTTATCCCAGGAGAAGCTACCTGGTGGCCTCTGCTGATCATGATAGTTGTCAACTGTTACTCGAAGTAAAACATATTATAGGGAAATGCAATTTGGAAGGATGAAAAAAATCCAGTTTGAGGAGTCTAAATAAATCTATATTCTAACCACAATTTTGCAGCGTTGACACTCTTCCCATCCTTTAGATAAAAATGCAATGATTTAGGTTTGTTATAAAGAGTAGTAATAATATATATAAAAGCAAATTTTATATATTAAAAACAGACAGACTCCAAAAAGCTACAGAGAAACCCTGTCTCAAAAACAAACAAACAAAAAAAAAAAGCTGGGCCTTTTAAAATGGAGATAAGAGCTTTACCTTTGCATATATCTGTGATATATTTAAATGTTAATTTGAATAAACTATTGAGTGAAAAAGATCATCCTTCCTAAGGTGAGCAATGACTTTTCGCATAGTCATGAAATTATTTAGAAAATATTTTTCTAAATAATATACATATATATTTACAATTTTGGGCATGGCACTTTTGTTTCTTTTTATTATGTTACTTGCTTGTTTATTTATTCCATTGTTATACAGTTATTTTTACTTCTGCAACTTTTTCTGTTACAAGATTCTGTGAATGGGTACACACAAGCTGAGAGCAGAGAGCATTGATTGCCATGGTTCTCGGATGAAATGAAATCCTTTCTTGGAAAACACACTTTTCCCTGCAGAGAATGTGAAGTTCCAATTTTCCCTTTCACATTCGCTGCCTCATTCTCATAACTTTTATTTTAAACCATTATCCATATTCATTTCGTGTTCTGAAAAGGGAATGCCTTCTTAAAACAAGAAAAGTTGTGGGTGTGCGCATGCGCACACGAACACATATCCTTGCCCATGGATGTGCAGGTTTGGAGACCAGAGAATGATGTCATGTTCCCTGCTTCATAACTTACCACTTTTTGTCTCTTGAGATAGGCTCTGTAAATGAAATGGAAGTAGGCCAGCAGCCAGCAAGACTCAGAGATTCTTCTGTCCCTGTCTTTGATGGTGCTGTAGCTTCATGGCAGGGACATGGCCACATCAGGATTTTTACATGGTGCCTATGGATGTGAACTCAGGTGCTTATGGTAGCATAGAAAATGTCTTTAACCATTTAACTATCACCCCATATCCCCCAATGCTTTCATCCAATGATTAGCATTACATTTGATTCTTGTAATGGTCTATATAAATCATGAATGGAAACATTTACATTTGTAAACCTCATAGATGTAAGTAGCTGAGGATTTGTGGCATAAGAAAATGCACTATATTTTCTGGGCACACATTCCTTTGATAACCAACTGGCTCTTGCTAATAAAGGTCTTTGCTCTAACTCAACTGCTGGTAGGCATGTGACCTCAGGGTATTAGGCATACCTTTCAAGACACTCCTGTTAAAAGAAGAAAGCAATCAGAGTTGTACTGATTTGTGTACTGAACATGGCCTTAACTAAGTAGTTTTGCATCATCAACATTTGGGTTGAATTTTTACCATGGGTCTCCAATTATTTTGCTTTATGTGTTAGAGTGCAGAGGAGATAATTGGTGAGAGAAATGGAATTCTATTGGAGAACACAAATTAAGAGTCATGTTTTGATGGAGAAAGAAAACATATATGTAACTCATAGTTTCAAAATACCATCCATGCTTCCTACTGTGCCTTCATAATGACATATGATTTTTCCTTTTTCTTCCTATGTGTAATTCTTAACCTGCTCCTACCCCAACTTTCCCAAACTCACTGCTTGCTTCTGTTCACTCTACTGTCTGTACTCATTCTTTTAATCCAGACTCAGCTTTAAGTCTGCTGTCTAAGTTATTGCTACCTTTACATAAGACAGTTGTCCCTTGCTTTACCAAATACCTAAGATACTAAGACATTAACATTAAAGAGAGAGAGGAGACAGGCAGAGAGAGAGAGAGAGAGAGAATGGATTTGGAGTTAAAGTTGTAAAGATTCTAATCAGGGCCTGCTCTTGTGGGCCAGTGAAAAGACAGTGCATTGCCGCCAAGTAGAGCCATACATCTCATTTCCAGTTTACAAAAGAGAAAAGTTATGGGTTACAGTCCTGTACCCCACAAAAGACTCACCTCCTATGATTAATGTCCTTCCTCTAAACAAATCTTACAGCTTTTAGGAGTCACCATAGCCCAAGAGTCCTGGGTTAGGGGCCAAGCCTTTAGCACATGGGGAACACTCAAAACAGAAACTACTGCATCTTCCTGGAGCTCGCCTTTGAAATTATGTGTACCTGATATTCTTTCTAATTCAGGTTAAATTTTTCATAGTCACATCACAATTTCAACACATCCAAGTATTTCCTATGGTACATTCTCTCTACCTGAGCCGCTCTCATTTTTATCTCCAAAGAGCCCTGTTCTTAGATACTCTCAAAAAAGAACATTTGGTAAGATCTGAAATATTTTTGGTTATCATAAAATGATTAACAGTTGTCACTTCTATCTTACTGGCTAAGTGGCTAAGCATCAGGGACATTGGTAATCATCTATAATGCTGGTCATTCTAAACATTAATTCATACAAAGACTAGAAAACCCTTCCCTAGTTTGTCTGATATCCTGAATATTTCCTGGACACATCCTTGATGTGGGATGTCCTTCTGTATATGTGTTGTTTTTATTGGTTGATGAATAAAGTTGTTTGGAACAATGCCCTAGCAGAGTAAAGGCAGGTGGGAAGTCAGAACAGAGATAGAGAGAGAGAAAGTAGGTAGAATCAAAGAGATGCCATGTAACTACCAAAAGGAGAAGGGCCCTGAATCTTTTTGGTAAGTCACATCCTCATGGCAATACACAGATTTATAGAAATGGGTTAATTCAAGATGTAAAAGTAGCTAGAAATATGCCTGAGTCACTGGCCAAGCAGCGTTGTAATTAATATAGTTTCTTGATTATTTGGGTCTGGGCAGCCAGGAAACGAACTAGCAGTCTCCACTCACATATCCTCACACCTAAAGACATTTGTACAAGCTGCATTCTGAATCTGACAGTTATCCTGCCACCTGTGCATACTCTCCTCAAAAGTCTTTCAAGAATCATTCCCAACTTCAGTACATAAAATTCTCTTTCTCTGTCTCCACCACACATTCCTGGTTCTTGTTACTCTATTTTTCACTTTATTTTTCTTTGGGGAGACTTGTAACTTTTATACCTCATCAATGGTTTGTTTCCTTCCACTGAACTATAAACTCCACCTGGAAGAATATTTTGACCTGTTTTTGTCACATATATTCTCTCAGGTTTTATTATAGCACATAGGAGGTGCTCAAAACAATCCGTTCTCCAGAAAACATGTTCTCAAATAATCCTGAACTCATGTATCCACTTCAGAATTTCCAAGAAGTGCATTATCAATCCTATTATTATCATACACATTTAAGTGATATATTAAAATAGTCTAGATTTCTAGGGTAGAAATTACATTTAAATGTTTACAGGAACTCAGCATCTATAAATAAGTTGAATGACATGGGACAAGTGGCTCCTGTCACACGAAAATGGAAGTGAGAAATGAAGCAGTGAGAGCTTCAGTACCTCAGTTACAGTTTATTGGGCTCATTACCCGGGGTAGACAGACTGGTCATTTCCTCTTGGGAATTTTGGCTTGAAATCTTGTAGTTATTGACAGATGGTAATTAATTCAATTGTGGGATATACCTATAAAGCCTTCCCAAATGCTGTCCTCTAAGGAAAGTAATGACAGCATCTCATTTGACTAGTAATCATACCCTATATTCTGTTGTGTCTCCCTCTTTGATAGATTTAAATTAAAGATATATCTTAAACTGTCTACAACCCTTGACCTGCTTTTTTTTTCTACTGAAGTCTAAAATAAGACAATCTTAAATATTGATCCATGATTCCCTCTCCTCTGTCTTGCTCTGGAAGGTTTTGATTTTCTATGATTATGGGTATTTTGCCAAACAGAAAGCACCTGCCCCACCATGAACTTTGGAGAAAAAGAGGAAAGTAAAAGAAAAAATAAATTATTATTATTTCTCTTTCTAGTCCATGCATAAAATCCTGAGGCTTCCCCTTCTCCAGACAAAGAAACAACTCTGGCAGAAATGGGTCAGCTGACCCAGACACAGTAAAGCTGGAATTCTCAGTGGTGGGTCTGTTCTCTTCAGTTTGCCTCAATTTTACATCTCCCATATGGGCCATATCCTGAGTGCTCATTTACATTTTCTGTAGAGCCTAAGTGTTGGTCTTTAAAAAAAATGGTTCAGAAGAGAAATACTTAAAGTTTTTATTCTCCAGATTCCCTTACAACTTGAAAACAAAAACAAAAAATCTGAGAGCCCTGGGTCCTTAAGATTATTAATTTTGCAGCATGCATGAACAGCCCAAATATGGCAGTTCTGTTGAACTTGTCCATATTGGGTTTCACGATCTAAGTTGATGATAACTGACCAGTTCTTTTCCTTAAGATTATATCTGCTCATGATTTGTAGCAAAGAAATGAAAAATGAGAGATGTTTCATTGCTGTGGGAATATGGTTTGTACCCTGTCAATTGTATTTTAATAAAATTCTGATTGGCCAGTAGCCAGGTAGGATGTATAGGCGGGACAACCAGACAGGAAGTAGAGGCGGGTCAGTGAGAACAGAAGAATTCTGGGAAGAAGGAAGTCCTAGTCTGCAGTCCTGATCCAGCCACAGAACAAGCAAGATGTGACTGCCTTACCAAAAAAGGTACCAAGCCACATGGCTAGCATAGAAAAGAATAATGGGCTAATGTAAGTTTTAAGAGCTAATAAGAAGCCTAAGCTAAAGGACCAATCAGTTTATAACTAATATAGACCTCTGTGTGATTTCTTTGGGACTTAACAACTGCAGGAACTGGGCAGGACAAAAACCACGGGCAATATTTCATTATTTTCATTGCCCATTAAATATACATATTTTCATGAAAATTTGATAGCTTTGCATAAATTAGCATGCTTGTATATCACCTTACTTTCTTGGAGATTTTTTTAATCTGCTTTTTCATATGATCTATTTTGAGTCATTTCTTACATTGAAGAATATACAAAAAAGTCATTATTTAGATGAATAGCTGGGGAAAAAGAATAGTATTTTATTCCCTTTCATGTAATTTAAATGTGTTTTAGCTCATTATTCTGTGTTCAACAATGAGCCTTGTGGATGTTAGGCAAGTGATCTACCACTGAAATACATTTCTAGCTATTGAATGTTCTTTACTAGTGTATCAGAACTTCAGAAGTCTTACTTCAAAAGATTGGCTCTGTTATAAAATATGATTTCATGGCAGCATTTTTCTATGCTTGGTTTCATTAAAATTGATGGATGCAGCATGTGTTTTTAAGATAGCCTGTTATCATGGGAGGCTTAGAAACCCTGTATTGATTATTTGTAATAATATAGAAATATATAAATATACACATATGGAAAAGACATATCTGATGGGAATGGCAAAAGTCACAAAGCCAGCACAGCTGCTTGACAAAGATCCAGCAAAGTTGAGCCAAATGATGGTTGCCATGCCATTTTTGGTCTTGATCTCCAAGGTTGCATACTTGGGAGGGGGAATTTTTATATTTGAACAACTTGGGAATATTGGATTGATGGGAAATTTCTTATGAATCACTTATGCCTTCTCCCAGAAGTGCTGCCTCTAAGCTTCCTCAGCAAAATCCTGAGCACACTACCTCACCCACTTTTAGGGAAATATCCTTATCAACTTGAAGGTCTTCCTTACTCCTTTGAGGTCATGACACACATAAATATGCTAGAAACCCCTTTATGAGGCTCTGAAATATTCTTGAAACTTCACCATGAGATTAGGTCACCAGCATGCCAGCTTCTGCTTTTATTTTTAGGAGCAGTTGTTCACATAATGGTGGAGAGTCTTCTGCTTATACAGACCCTAGGGAAATATATTCATGTTCCCAAGAGAAATTTTTGAAGACAGGGGTTTTGGCCTGAAAGGATAGTCAGAGAAGGCAGAGTCTTCCTCATGCCCCAATAATGGTTCCAATAGGGTAGATTCTGAGGAATTTCTTGCTCAGTTCTGGTGTTGTAATAAGGCTGCTTGGTCGTTCCGGCTGCTCGGCAGCTCAGACCTGAAATAACCGCACAGAAACTGTATTAATTAAATCACTGCTTGACCCATTAGCTCTAGCTTCTTATTGGCTAACACTTACATATTAATTTCACCCATTTCTATTAATCTGCTTATCACCACGTGGCTGTGGCTTACTGGCTAAAGCTCTGGCTTCTGTATTCGGCAGGACTACATGGCTTCTCCCTGACTCTGCCCTCTTTCTCCCAGCATTCAGCCTAGATTTCCCTCCCTACCTAAGTTCTGCCCTACTATAGACTCAAGTTAGCTTTCTTTATTAACCAATCATATTCACAGCATACAGGGGGGAAATCCCACATCACCTCCTTTTTTCTGTTTAAATAAAAGGAAGGTTTTAACTTTAACATGTCAAAATTTCATGTAACAAAACAGGTATCAAGGAGGAATTATAGTTACAATATTTATATCTATTTTATTTTTATTACAACTAATGAAAACAATAGCTATTCTTCAACTCCATCAAAGACTCCAGAATGATACAATATTACCTAAGTAAACAGGAAGAACATTGTAAGCAACTTCCAAAACTCTAGAAATGACAGAGACATCTTGCTGCCTGGATAGTCACCCAAAGTTCTTCTGTACCATTGGAGCATCCATCTTCAGCCTATAGGCCCATAGTATCTGAAAGACTTTCAAAGACAGTTCCACCTATATTGTCAGTTTGTCAGTCACTTTCTTCTGTGTTCTGAATGTGTCCGTCAGACTCTTTCATGAAGCAGAAATTCCAAAGGCCCTTTCCCACCTTTAGGAAAGTTCAGCAGTCATTTTGTTGTGGGTCCTGCATGCCCAGTTCACCCAACATATCATCAAGCAGTCTAGGCAAGAGCAGTTTCTTGCCCAAATGGCTAATCAACTCCCTAAGGAGCCTCTTTGATACCCATCTTCCTCTTGAAGTAATTGATGCTGCCAGGAGCAGATGTGTCTCATTGTCATGAAAAGTCCTAAATTCTTAAAACATTTTAAATGCCATATTCTGTAGTCTTTGAAAGGTTTGAAGAATGCCTATCCATCTGAATTATATCACTGTACTGGAAAACCTAACTAACATGACTACTATTATAGATGTCTATTAACCTATATTTCTTAACCATACATTACATTTTTAAATGAGTTGCACAACCACAATACCTTAATCAAGAACGGAAATATATAGATCAAGATTGACCTTAAATTTGCATCAATAGACCAAGATCCATACCAATGCAAATCAATAGCATATCCCCCTTTAAATATAAACAAACATTTATAAATAATATTTGGGAATATGGGCATAGTTCTCTCCAAACTGCTTCCTGCTGTTAATTGGGTGAAGTAATTTTTTGAGGTGTGTTCAACACAATCTATCAGGCGGTCTTGAGCCATCAAATGACATTAGTCTGGAAGTATTCCACAGGTTCTCATCTTCTGTGGAAACAAAAGAAGAAACTCTTTTCCAAAGCAACTCATCCTTAGACTCAAATTTTGAAGTCAAGAAACCTTTAAAATATCTATGCTGGTTTAGCTTAGCAGCCCATGCAATGAAATGTCTCTCTGTACTTAGCTCCTTCGCAGTCAAAAAATTCAAAGAAAACACAATAATATACATAATCCAGTAAAATCCATGTAAAATTTCATCTTTACATGGCTTGTTTTTAACTCTATTACTTTTTAATATTTATTTTATTATTTTTAGTTCTTTATGAGTGTCTGTACTCTGTCTACTTCTTTTCCAACTCTCTATACTCTTTTTCTTCTCTCTCTCAAGTCTATGTACATTTATTCAACACTGTGACCCATTCAGAGGTCTTTTTTCTCTGGATTTACCTTTATTGCATATCTATAATTATTTTCTGACCAGAAGCACTTCTTAAAGTGATAAGCACTTAATAACTTAAGCTGTGGAATTCCTAGAGTATATATGGCCCTGCCTTCTTGCTCCACACAATCCAACATGCCTCTGCAAGCCATGCACATTGTCCCAGTTCCAAGTATGCAGTGGTCTATGTTGAGCCATTAAGCAGTTTGTAATATGTTGCTTACAAACCCCATTTAAATGCTTGACCTCCTGAAAGAGTCAGAGATATCATGGGCAGCATGGCCCAGAAAGCTGGCGTTTCAAAGCCATGTGGCTTTTTTTCTGCTATGGCTGAGTCAGGAAAACCTCTCTTAAAGGAGCCATGCCTCTGTTTGCTTTTGGCAAACAGAGCCTATTCAAGGAAATGCAGCTACCAAACCATGCTTAACTCTGTTCTTTTGTGTCTAGGATTCCTTTTTAAGCTTTCTTAAGTTTTATGTGGATTTAGTCAGCCATTTTGGAGAGCCAATTTGTTGTAATAAGACCACTTGATCATTCTGGCCGCTCGGCAGCTCAGACCTGAAATAACCACACAGAAACTGTATTAATTAAATCACTGCTTGACCTATTAGCTCTAGCTTCTTATTGGCTAACTCTTACATATCAATTTCACTCATTTCTATTAATCTGTGTATTGCCATGTGGCTGTGGCTTACTGGCTAAAGTCCCGACTTCTATCTCTGGTGGGACTAGATGGCTTCTCCCTGACTCTATCCTCTTTCTCCCAGCATTCAGCCTAGCTTTCCCTGTTGGACTAAGTTCTGCCCTGTTATAGGCTCAAGCCAGCTTTCTTTATTAACCAATCGTATCCACAACATACAGAGGGGAAATCCCATATCACTCCGGATACATGATGTTACAAGTAAATCCATCGCCCTATACCAGAGCCTATATAGAGGGAATAAGAATAGTGTAGGTTAATGGAAAAAAATTGAAATACCAGGATCTTTCTTTCTGAAATCATATGAAAACTACAGGCTCCTATAAAACTGAGAAACATAAAAATGCTATAATGCTATAATAAAAATGCTATAATCAGATAGTTAAATGTTTATTGTGAGATGCTGTGCAAATCTTTGATTTTAGAAAATATCAAATGATTCTACAAGTAACTTGGCTAAGGCCAAATAATTTCAGACTATTTTAACATGTAACTGCATGAACAGCCAGCCTAGATATGGGCTGTACAAGTAGAAGGTCCTATGCTTTGCAGACCATGGGAAATTTGTAGCTTCCTCACTTAAAGGATGCTGTCTGAAGATGTTGTTTCAGATAAGATGGTATATTTTATACTTTACCTTTTCACCTGTACATTTAATGGGGAAACAAAAAAAATCTGGGACTCTGATGTTTGTCAAATGGTTTATTTAGTCAATATACTAAATATTAAAGAGTCTCTAGTTGAGAGAGATAGCTGCTAAACACTCAGATGTGCATTTATCCCTTTCTCCCTCCATTCCTGCTCCCATCAACTCCATACCACCTCTTTGGGACCTGAAGCCCACTAACACTAAACTTAAGCATTTAAAGATTTATTAAAATTAATAAAAATTACAATCCCATTTCCAAAAAACTATTTTAATGCAAAAAGTAGAGAATGCACTGAAGCACTATTTGATGCCACTGATCTGATTCTTCCTGCAGTTCCTCCAGTTCCAAGCATTTCTTCTATCATACTTTCATGAAAAATTAATGTGGTTAAATGTGAAGATATTTTAATGTTTCTATGGCATAGTTATGGCTTAGTGAATCAAATCCCAAAGTTGGGAAGACCCTACGGGTTGAGTGGTCCTTAAGAATTGCTCTCTTAGACCAATTGTTCTAGTACTCCAAGATACAGAATCTAGACTTCAAATATCAACTCAAGTTAACAGACCCATAAATATCAAATCCATAATGAAACAATCCAGAAAACAAGTAAATTAATGTCCAACAAAAGACTTTCTTTTGAGACACACAAGCAGGAAGTGATTGGTGACACATATGATGTCCATGCCACTATTGCACCAGTAGTTGCATCTCACCAGGATAGTCATAATTGTAACTTGCATGGTCCACAGTTAAGTATATGGATGAGTACTCTTCTTCCCTTGTGGTATGCTTAGTCCTTTCTAGCACTACAAACGCTAGCTAGCAGCACTGAGGTTTCCAGATCAAGACGCCTTGTATTTGACTGTGTTCTTTGATTCAAGCTTGTGGTGTCTTCAGCAATAGCATCATATTTGGAGGTCTGGAAGGTAAACAAAAGCAATGGTAATATCCTATAATATTTGGTTTCTCTGGGACATCAGAGAGTTCAGGCAATTCTGAAGAGATCATGGTGGAAGGGATTTTGAGAGGAAATATAGAAGGCACTGATATAAGAGATTAAAGGGAATAATAGAACAGAAAAGGTTAACCTGGGATTAAAAAACAAAGAGCAGGGTAGAGGAGGGAATGTGGAAAACAATACATAATTCTAAAACCTTTCAAATTAAAAGTATATGGAAACCTACTACTGTGCAAGTTCTCTCTCTCTCTCTCTCTCTCTCTCACACACACACACACACATATACACACACAACTAATGATTCTGAGTCAGAGCAAATATTGGTATGTAATCTCAGGAATTACCTTTTTGAAACTATAGTAAGGCTTAGGTAACTGATGCCAACTGAGAGCCCGTCCGTGTCTGTGAAAATTGGTGCTGAATAAGCAAATGACTGGTTCCCTTGTCCAACCAGGCTGGCAATGGAGACAGTCACCCATAAGGTCAAGTAAAGCTTTTGCTTCATATGGTTATGTAAACAAATTCTAGCTCTTCACCATGAAATTAAACTCAAATATTCAGAATTGGGTTGCTGGTGTTACTCAACTCTCCCACTAAAAATTCTTAGTCTTATTTTGACAGATGTATGTAGAAGAATGAGAAAAATTATATATATATATCTGACCCTGCACAAAACTCAACTCTAAATAGTAAGGACCACAACACAGCAGAAGATACTGAAATCATATAAAAAGGAAAGCAGTAACTACACTGAAACTCATTGACATAGGAAAGGACATCCATCATGTAGGCATAAAGACCAACAATTAAGAACTTGAACCTCAGGAAGATAAAAAGCTTCTGTACTACAAAGGATGCCATCATTCTAACCAAGGCAGGCCTTTGAATGGGAAAAATCTTCAAAAATCATCCATTTGACAAAGGATTACTATCTAGACCTCTGGTTCTCAACTTTCCTAATGCTAAGACTCTCTAATACAGTTCTTCATATTGTGGTGAGTCCAACCATAAAATTATTTTTGTTGCTACTTCTTAACTGTAGTTTTGCTACTATTATAAATAAGAATGTAAATATTTGATATGCAGGAGATCAGGTATGTGACCCCTTTGAAAGGGTCATTTGACCACAAAAGGTGTTGTGACCACAGATTAAGAACCACTAATCTAGACTGTACAAACAACTAAAAGAAAAAAACTGAACATCAAGGGAAAAAATCCAAATTAAAAATTTGGTATAATTAAAAATGAGGTATAATACTAAATAAGAGTTCTCAAATGGTGAAAGAAAAATGGCTGACTGAGAAACACTTTGCAAAAATGTTCAGCATCCTTAGATGTCAGGGAAATGCAAATTAAGACTAATTTGAGATTTTATCTTACTCCAGTCAGAATGGCCGAGATCAATAAAACAAATGTTAGCAGATCCTGACAAAGATGTAAAGAAAGGGGAACATTTACTCATATAACAAGATCCAGCTACACCACACTTGGGCATATAACCAATGGACTCTGAGTCTTACTACAAAGATACTTGCTCATCCATGTTTGCTGTAGCTCTATTACTAATAACCAGAAATTGCCAACAGTCTAGGTGTCAATAAACTGATGAATGGATAATTAGAAGTTGGTAATTTGCACAGTAGAATATTATTCAGCTACTAAAAAGAATGAAGTTATAAATTTTGCAGTAAAATGGATGGAAATATAAACCATCATCATGAGTGAGGTAACCCAGACACAGAAAAAAACATTTCATATTTTTACTTAAACGGGAATGTTAGATTTTAAAAGTGCACGTATGTTGCTTTACTCAGATATCTGCAGAGATTAGGTGACTAGTAAGAGATCAGGGAGCAACAAGGGATTATCCAAGAAAGGAGAAATAAAATACAGTGTTACATGGATAATGGAGAAATTGGAGTAGGAACTTAAATGGAGAGGAAAATGGGAGGTCACGGTAGAGGATGGAATACAGGCAGAGAAAGCTAGCAATAATGGTACCAACTTCTGTCTTAGTTACTTTTTGATTGCTTTGGCCAAACACCACAACCAAGGCAACTTATAAAAGAAAGGTTTATTGGGGCTTATAGTTTTAGAGATTGAGACTTTGACCATCATGGCAGGCATAGCATTGGAGCAATAGCTAAGCTTTGCATCTTGATCCACAAGCATGAGGTAGAGAGAGAAGTATAGAAATAATGTGGACCAAATGTGGTGGTGCACACCTTTAATCCCAGCACTCAGAAGGCAGAGGCAGGCAGAGTTCTGTGAGTTCAAGGCCAGCCTGGTCTAAAGAGTGAATTCCAGGACTGGCTCCATAGCTACTGAGAAACCCTGTCTCACAAAACCAAAAAAAAATTTAAAAAAAGAAATAACATAGACTTTTTCACCTCAAAGTCTGCCCTCAGTGATACATATACTCCAACAAAGCCGCACCTCCTAACCATTCCCTAACAGTATCAAATAGTCAAATATGTGAACATACAGAAGCCATTCTCATTAAAAGTAGAAAATGTATGTAGTCCATCATGGCAGGGTAAATATGATCACACAAAAAAATTTATCATTGTGGCTGCAATGTGTGAGGCATGTTTCATTTGGGGCACAATCGGAAAACTGAGAGCTTGGGTAGATGCAGAACTGACCTAGACGCCCTAAACTCCACTGCTATGGCTATTTTTCTCTGTTCTAAGCCCCACACTCAAAGTTTGCATAGTTTCTCAAAACAGCACCACCAGATCCTAGTTTTCAAACACACTGAATCTGAGGCATTTCACAGTTAAACTACATGTAACAACAGGATGGATGGGAAAGAAGATAGGGAGAGAGAGGAAAGAAGGAGGAAAGGAAGAAAGGTGGAAGGCAGAGGAAGGGAAGGAAGAAAGAATGAATAATGAAAGAGAAGGAGGGATGGAAGGAGATAATGATTGTTCCTTTAGAGAGCCTACTATATTTACATTCATAAAAGACTTGTTCAGTAGAAATGCTTAAACGTGTCAAAATGTAAACACAAAAATAAAAATATGTAGCATTCAAGGACTTTTGACAACAAAAATAAATAAGCAAAAAGAGTTAATCTAATGAGTCAATGTTTAACTCCAGTGGCAGTCTCAGGACAACAGTACAAACAAATATCTCTCAACTTTTTAAGTTGATAAATAAGGTATTACATACCAATAGGGATATTTAATTCATCAGACCGTGTTAGTCACATAGTTTCAGTATATGTAATCTGTACAATCTTTAACTTGATCTTTTTTTATACAAATGTGTTACTTATATAAAAAGTAGTAGTCTCAGAAAAGAATTCCTTTTGGCTTTGAAATATTATTATTTTAGTACTGAAAAGCCTTGAGTATAATGTTATCTAAAAAACACCAGATGGTAACCATATCATTCTATAATGAAATTTGCAAATGAAAACTGGAGAGGGAAATAATATTCCCAATGGTTGATAAACTGAAGTAATTGTTTTCCTAAAGAGACAAAAATTAAATAAACCCATATGTTAAAATTAAATTCATCATGTAAATGCTTCACAAAAAAAATAACCTGTTACATTTATACTAAAAAGTTAAGCTGAGGATGCAGTTGACAGAAAATCAAATGATACTAACAGTAAATGTTACTTTGAGGAAGAATAAATGAGGATGGCTGTTTTCTTGTTTCATTCTCATTTTCCATGCAATCCAAACATTTAAAGAAATGTTTGCTAATTTTTCAATGTCAAGGTATTTCTGGTTTGGTTGTTGCTGTGCAATTCTTTTCTTGTTTCAGGAAATCATTATCATTGTAAGTGCTCTGTCCAGCTATCATCTCCCCTCAAATAACTATATCCTACCAAATGTTTAAAAAGTTCAATAGGTTAATAGACTCCTCTTCTATTATAGAATCAAGATAGAAAGTTCTCACAGAGTTACTCCCATTGATTTATTTAAATGGGTTGTAAAATAGTAACTTTGAGAGCTTTTCATATAACATAAGTTAGTATCATAATTGTAGATGTAAAACTAAGACAAGGAACTTTTGGTTTTAAAAATATTAGTCTTTTTTCATAAAATTCCATCAAAGCATTGTAAAAGACTATGAGTATTCCTACCAGACTTCTATGCAATATATTCCTTGAATATATAAATAGATATTTGAAAATCTCAATGATTATGTCCTGCAAAAGTTGGCATGTAGTGTAAAAAGGTGTTTAGTGTGTGGATCTCTGATCTTAACTCCTCTCTCTTTTCTCAACCATGGTATCAGCCTTTCCCTACAGTACTCTTCATAATAATTGTAATGAAAGTTTTGATAAATGCAAGTCCTGGCTGGTTTTATGTCAGCATGACACAAGCTAGAGTCATCAAAAAAAATGGGGGGGGGGTCTCTGTCTCTATCTCCATCCATCGGATGAAATTTCTCCCACCTCTATCCCCGCCCCTGGCTTCCAACTTTTGCTTGATGATCCTGTTTGCTTCCAACTTCCAGGAGGTTCTGTGTATGCTTTCTTTGGGTTCACCTAGGTATTCAGCTTCTCTGGGCTTGCGAGCTAAGT
>PVIU01016116.1:0-46017 GCA_004026605.1 Ondatra zibethicus | reverse complement strand
GGAGGGATGGGGGTGGGCCTTGGACTTCCAACAGGGCAGGGCACCATGCCCTCTTTCAAGGAAGAAGGGGGAGGGAGGAGGGGTGGGGGGGTAGTGGGAGGGGACCGGGAGAAGGGGAAGAAAGGAAAAAAAATTTTTTTTTTATCTTTAATTATGTTCTTGAATGGAAAAAATAAAACAAAACAATGTATGGAAAAAATAAATAAAAAAAAGAGTTCTGATCATATGTACTCTGATCATGTGTGCTCTGATCACGTGTCCTCTGATCACGTGTACTCTGATCACATGTCCTCTGATCATGTGTCTTCATTAGCTCATTCCAGGGCTTAAAAATCCCGCATTTTGTCTGATGTGAGTTGAGTTCGGTCTGCCTCCCTTACTGCAATACTCTTGATTAAACCTCCCTTGCCTTGTTAATATTCTAATATTCCTTTAGCCCTATCTGGTGCAATCTTTCTTTGAAAACTGACTTATCTGTTTCTTATCTTACTAAATTCTGTACTCCTTAATACCAGACAAGAATTTCCAGTTATTCTGAAACCAGTAAAATTCATTTCCTTCAAATATGAGATTTAAATGAGTAGAAATGGATATTCATGACAGAAGGAGTGAATGATAGATATAAGAAAAAAAATTCAGAGTGCACAATATGAAAATCCAATCATTAGATAATACCAAAGAATTTAATGTAAAACATTTTCTAGCCTGATTATCTATACCAAGAAAGAGGCGCAGTTAAGACTTTTTCAACTAAATTCCTCATCTCCTGCAAACTCAAAGTTGTGAAACAGAAAATCCCTGTATCCAGTACAAATCTTCCCAGTGCATACTGTCAAATGTCCAAAAACACAGTAGGATTTCAGCTGTACAGTAAGAAGTGTTGATATTTTGGCAAGAAGCACTATTTCATTAGAAGGGGTAGTAAACCTTACCATTTTATTGAAAAATAATATTTACAATAGGCAAAGCACAGATATAAGCTATGTTTGATCCTTGATCATCAGCTTTGTAGAATTTTAAGATCTAGAATAAAGTCAGAACAAAGTTTCCTTCTAAGTGGAGAAGGCTAACATCCACATTTTGTTCAAATGGAAACACTTGGCTGTGTTTGGTTTGCACAGTTGAGGATTAACCCTGACTTGTAAATCTAAAAGGCCCTGACTGCCAGTGTGGAGCTGGTTTGGAGACAGCAGCTAGCGAGGGTTCTCCTGAGAGAACATTCTCCTTCTTTTTCTTCTGTTAATAAGGGCATAATGGTGCACTGTGACGGCTGCTTCCCGGGCCTAGCTTCTCACCGCGCAGCAGCGAGTCCTTTGTCCCAGGCTTCACTCCCGGCACAGATAAATACTCAATTACCCACTTACTGAAGTCGTTTTGCCTACATTCAGCCCAAATCATCGCTCATAAAACAGATTATAATATATTGTCAGTCTTTATTGAGCTGAAATTACTTACTTAATGTGCAGGTCTGAGCTTTTAATCAGTTGTTACCAAGGCTGTGAAAACAAGTGTAGTGAATTAGAAAAATCCTAATCAGATCTTGTGTGTTTTGAGTCACAGATTTTCTTAATAAAAGTAAAACATGATCTGGAGACAATTAGGTCCATGGAGGTGATTTAATTCAATCACTCTGCTTGCACTGAAACTCATGGCTCCCCTGGGTGAAAATAGTGTTGGTTTGAGCCCAGTCTGAGCCTTTCGTGGAGACTTGGGGCGCCGTGTTATTTAAGGATGGAAGTAACGTGTGATGTCGTTATCCATATGGAACTGGAATACATATACTCCAGTAGCTGAACTATCCTTCTGCTCCTTAAATAGGATCTCACTACATAGCCCAGGCTGTGTCCTATCTCAGCCTCCCCAGGGCCTGGATTACAAGCATGCATACACTTTCCTGGCTACTCAATCATTAATTCCACGAAATAATCTGTTATTTGTTGTTCTTCCTTTTTCTTTTTTTGGGGGGGCAGGGGGGGGGAGAAGGGTGTGCTTAGCTCTGGCCATCCTGGAACTTGGAACTCACTCTGTAGCCCAGGCTGACCCCAAACTCAGAGATCTGCCTGCCTCTGCCTCCTGAGTGCTGGGATGAAAGGCGTGCACCATCACTGCTAGGCTGCTGTTCTTTATTTTTGAGATTGTAATTTAATCGCAAAATTGCTCCCTTGCTTTTTCTTCCTCCAAATCCCCTCTTCTATCCTCTCCACTCTCCTTCAAAATCATGGCCTCTCTTTTCCTCAATTGTTTGTGTATGCATAGATGCATACATATGTGTTAAATAACATGTTGAGATTGTACAGTGTCACTTGTATGAATGTCTTCAGGGCTAACTATTTGGCCCTGGACAACCAATTACAAAACTCTTTCCTGGGAAAGGTGGCCTCTCCTGCTCCCAGATTTCCCCAGTTGTCTGCAGTTCTTTCTGTAGAATCCAAGCCTTTAGTTTTCTGGACTTTTCTCTGTTTAGGGGAAAGCGTAAGTTTATACACAGGGTTTTGACATCTGGAACTAAACTGTCATGGCGTAACGCAACCCAAGCAATGAGACTAAGTAAAGCAGACTTTCCTTTCGTCCCTCCCTCCGAGGCTTACAGATCCTACACAGCCATTCTCAAGTCATTCCCATTAGTTCCAAGGCTCAGGTTTTTAAACTCTCAGGTGCTTTTAGTCTCCTCAAGCAGCAGTAACAAACCCGCCCTGAGGCAAGGGTGAAGGAGGACTTCTGGGAGGACGCTGCGTGTGCAGAGCTTGATCAGTGCATCAAAACTACAGTGGCCGGAAAGGCTGGCGTGCACCAGCTCCAGAGATACATACCTCACCAGGCTAGTGAAAGACCCCAACCAATTTTTCATAACGAACTGGATGAGTTGGTAATGAAAAACTACAAAGCATGGTAAACCGGTTTTGAACGTTGCACTCCAGCAGATTCTTCCTCCCCGCTCCCCTCTCCACAGGGCAGGAAGGCTAGCAATTATCAGAACCGGTCACATTCTTCTAAACAGATGATTATCAGAACCGGTCATAGCGAATGATTACCAGACTGTAAACTGAGTCACGATGGAACAGGCAGGATGTCACTATTCAAGGTTTTTCTGGGAATAGGCTGAACTATGCTAATTTTGTTCCGGGTTGAACTCTGGTTTGAATATCTAGACCAATCCCAATTGTACCCGTACCCCATATTATAATTCATGTAAAACTTGTAATTTTGTCTATAAAAGCTTGCTTGCCTGGATGCTCAGGGTGCTTAGCTATCCCAAAGCTGGGCACCAGCTTGCGCAAACGTAAATCATGAATTAAACCGCGTGCTTTTGCATCTGACTGCCTGGTTATTGAGTCCGGGGGCTCCTTGGTGACAAGACCACCTCTGAGGGTCTTTCAGTAGGTTAGCCCCAGATTCCTTGCCCACCTTTGTGTTGGCCCTAACATCCTGTGACTAACGGATAAAACCCTTTTTGGAATCTATTAACCGACCGCTAGCCTCTACCAAGCCGAATGCTAAAGATGGCATCAGGTAGCATCTGAGAGATTCCCCACTTTGCTGTGACCCACCTCTCTGATGTACCTGCCAATGCATTTCTTATATGTTTCAATTCATGAATTTATTCTGTAACCATCTAACTTCATGAAACAGCCTTTACATTTGAAGCATGTAACCTAGCTCCGTGTTTGCTTGGCCCTGGTCATTCCATTTTGGCTACAGAATTAACTGTCTCCTGTTCCCTTTCAGGTGAAAGCTGTGTTCATTTGCATCAGCACTCACAGAAGGTTTCAGGATCTGCACTGCAGGGGAGTAAAACAGCCAGCAAGATCAATCTCTGGGCAGTTGGGGATCATCAGTGTGCACCTGCAACCTCACGTTGCCATGGTGTTGAGGATTTTCAACTCCACACACGTGAGAAAAAATGAATAAATCTTTCAGTATGTATTTCTTTCATAATAGTCTGGACATACCTTATAAATTTGTTCATTATACATTCTTTAGACCTCTTTTTTATATCAAGTTAGCTGTCCCAGCTTTTGACCATTTATCGTTTATGTATATATGCTCACACACATATATTGTTCTAGGGCTATATGGAAGTTTCTATTTACGTTTTCTCCAGGTTTTTGAGTGTTTTTTATATGGATTCAGACATTTCCCTTCCTTTTTTAAAAGAATTTATTTTTATGTAGATATTTGTGTCTGTGTGAGTATAAGCCACACGTGTGCAGAGGCCTGAAGGGGGTGTCAGCTCCCCTGGGACTAGATTGCAGGCAGTTGCGAGCAGCCTGGCATGGGTGATGCAGATGGAACTGGGTCCTCTGGAAGAGCAAGTATTTCTGACCACTAAGCCATCTCTCCAGCCCCTCAATATTTTCTCTGTTTCTTAGTTTCCGTCATCATATTTCAGACAGTGTGCTCCAGTTTTACTTGAGAAGATTTTATCCACAGATCGTTTTTTCCCCCAGTGGGTAAAATGTGTCACAGAAGACAAAACAAGGAACAGAGGCTTAGCTGTTTAGTTTTAAATTCTCTAGACTGTTATGAGCATTTTCTCTTCTGTAAGCATGGGAATAACACCTACTCCACAGGACAGATCGAGACATCACACCTAGCAGGGTGCGAACCAAATAAACTTTTCTCACTGTGCCTCTCCCTGGGACGTCTAGTCACACTCACCTTTGAGACTACAGAAGTTTCCTTATTTAACAACTTCATCCTGACACCAAATCCTGCAATTACTCAACACAATGCTGCTTCTCCTCCCAGGACCTATTCAGTTATAGAGATTATGTCAGCGTTGGCTAGTATGTATTTTCTATTCAGAATTGATTCAGAGTTTCCAAATACACAAGGCAATTACCAGCACTGTAAAACTTGGTTTCTTTTGAAATCTATATGCTCAATATTTTGGGACAGTTAGTTAAATTGTTGAGGACTCAGAAAATATTTCCGCAAAGTCCGAAGCTGTGACGTGCAGGGCACGTTGAGACTCGGAAAGAATTAGAAACTGCATGACAGCCGCAGTCCAACTTCCTCCTGCAGCTCATCTTCGTACCCACCCCAGTGCACAGAGGGGCTCTACTGTGCTGTTTCTGTCTCTACAGAAAGACAAGATTTGCCAAAAAAGGAAAAAAAAAAAAGAAAAGATTCCATTACCGAGGAAGAGTAAACAGGTATCACAGGAAGGAAGACAGTAATGCCTTCGGATTTCAGTCACTGGCCATCAACTGTTCTCGAGGTTTATTTGATTCCTGTGGAGGTCATGTGCTAACCCCGGAACTGCTCACATTCCTCTCCTATGAGGGGGCTGAGCCCTGGGGTGTCGAAGGATTATTGGGTAACCGCCCTTCTGTAAAGCCCCGTCCAGGATAACAAACTGGCAGACTTCTGGTCCTCTGCCTTCTGTTCAGCCATCCCTCAGATGGAAGTGGGTGACTCCACCCTTGTCTTGAAAAGTACTAGAGAACCCCCCTCCTTACATGCTCACATCTCTTAAAACACAACGTGTGTGTGAGTGAGGGAATCTACTCATCCATTTAATGCGCAGTTGAAGAGACTGATCATCACTTCAGGCACACAGTCTTAGATTTCGGAGAGGCCTCACAATGGTGAGCACACTGAAGGACAAGCTCTTTATCTGGATGTCTGACTTGCAGAACTCTGCACAAGGAAAACTGTGCAAATAAGCACTCAGCAGACCTAGAGGACACTGACCACTCAGTGTGTATTAATATCATACGGCATATCGAGAAATGAAATACCGGTGAGAAAGCACTTAAAAATCGAAATTCAGAATTGTCTTTAGCCAGAGAACCACTGATAAAAACATACCAATGTTGTTATTTCTTTGGTATATAGAAAAATTTAAAAATGATGATACAGGCAAATACATTTTTATTAAAAATGACAATTCACTATGTTAAAGACAGTGAGACGTGTTAACAGCGGGTGCCGCTGTAAATTTCAATAAGTGTTTGCACTTCCGTCCATGAACAAAACAGCTTGTGTCTCTGGCTTTCCCCACCTTTAGCACCATACAAGGCAGTAACATGGCCAAGTGGCTAATGATTGAAATTAAACCTTTTCATACTTACCTTCTACTTTGAGTCACGGGTACTTTATACATATGCTGGTGGTGTGGGACAATTCTGTATTCTGTCAATTATGTTTTAAATAAACGCTGATTGGCCAGTAGCC
Source organism: Ondatra zibethicus (assembly GCA_004026605.1). Taxonomy (NCBI): domain Eukaryota; kingdom Metazoa; phylum Chordata; class Mammalia; order Rodentia; family Cricetidae; genus Ondatra; species Ondatra zibethicus. The sequence goes on along the minus strand of PVIU01016116.1, from coordinate 39,837 downwards.
AGGCAGGAAGTAGAGGTGGGGCAAGAACAGGAGAATTCTGGGAAGAAGGAAGCTTCTTCCCTAGTCTGTCCAGACACTGAAGAAGCAGGATGTGACCTGCCCCACTGAAAAAGGTACTGAGCCATGTGGCTAACATAGATAAGAATAATGGGTTAATATAAGTTATAAGAGCTAATACGAAGCCTGAGCTAATGGGCCAATCAGTTTATCATTAATATAGACTCTCTGTGTGATTTTCTTTGGGACTTACTGGCTGTGGGAACTGGGCAGGGCAGAAACCCAACAAGCAGGCCCTCATGTTACATGATGGTTTCACCGATTTTCAACTGCAGACGCATGCACAGAACATATTTTTTATTCTTTTAAAATAGAGACATAAAATTAAATCCATGTTTTTCTGTTGACTAATCACAGCAAAACAATCTCCTTTGGAAAAAAATGATTTTAAACAGTATCTGTTAGTTCATCCATAGTGGTTAGTGAGATTTCTATGAAGATGAAAAATTATCACGTTCCTTAGGGAGCTTGTTAGATCTCATAGGTCACATGTGTACATTAGGCTCAAATAGCATTTCATTTATTTCCTACATTATATCAGGCAGAGTTATGGTTCCCTGTGTCACCATGCTATTGTTTCTAGTCATCTTTGGATGAAATATTTATACATTGATCTAAAAATAGGGAAAGTCTTTATAGCTGTCTGGCCTAGACAGGAAGCAAAAGTAAGGGTGTTGTCTGCTGTAAGATAAGGCTTCTGTAGCTGTGAATATGTATTACTCTCATTGATTAATAATAAAGCTATTTGGCCTATAGCAAGGCAGGATAAAGTTAGGTGGGACAATCAAACTGAGGACTCAATGAGGAAAGGCAGAGTTGGGGGAGACTCTGCCAAAGATTGGCAAAACCGTGAGCAATGTGGCAATACATAGGTTATTAGAAATGGGCTGATTTAAACGTGAGAGCTAGTTATTAGTAAGCCTGAGCTATTGACCAAACATTCTGTAATTACTATAAACTTCTGTAGGATTATTTGGGACCGGGTAGACAGGACAAAAATCTCAGCCTTCATTTACAGTTGTCTTTTGAGGAAGGTGCACAAGTGTTTCCAGTACAATTGCAACAGCTCAGAGCTAGCTTTCTTCTAGATGCCAGGGGTCATGGCTGTTATCAAAGAGGTTTCTCCTGGGGACACTGCACTTTGTAGGAAGTGAGCCAAGGGCATTTCTTACTGAAACAGAGGATACAGAAAGGGATATTCTGATTTGTCTGCGGTAAGATCTTGGTGAAGAGATTTTTAGTAAATCCCAGCCCCATTCTTTGCCTTTGTGACTACATCCCATAGGCATTTTTATCTATCTTCTTCAAAAATCCATTTACTAATTATTTTAAAAATAAAATTGCATACATTATCATATACAATGTAATGTTTTAACACGTGTATGCCTTCTGAAATGGCTACACTGAACTAATTTACATGTGAATTTAATCACAATTTCTCTTTCATATGGGAGAATACTTACAATACAGAAAGGGGGGTGGGGGGAAGAGCATGGTTCCTGATGGGGAAATGGAAAATTTGTGGATGCTAATTGGGATGGGAAAACAGGGGGGAGAGTAAAATAACTGTCAGGGTGTCTGTCAAAGTCATAAGGAGTTACAGTATTAACCATCACCCCAAACACCTACAAGACATGTACGTCAGTAGATAAATACGCACATGTAGTGTACATGAAAATTTCCCACCTGGACTGACAATACTCCCCCAGGAGCCACAGAGCATCTAACAAACCCAACACAAGGCGTGAGAAGGCCTCTTTTGAGTTAGTAGTCGTTTGGTTCGAGAGATTCCCAAAGCGTTATAGGCTATTGCTATTCCCCTTGGCTGCTCCCCAGAGGTGGCAGACGCCAAGCATTTCAGACACAGGTCCCTGAGCTGGCACTGATCGGAATGCTCCCCAAACCCCAAGGGCTAGCTCTTTTTTTTTGATATTTATAATTAATGGTCTTTGTGTAGCAACATTAAGAATATATGTTACAGCTGAAATTTCATTACTGGCAAATAACAATGGTTGACAGACCAACTGGAGTCTACTATAAAGCCACAAGAAAAAAAAAGAAAATACAATTAGAATGTAAGTATTTTTGTCAGGATGTGTTTTCTAGGACGAAGTGCCAATTTATTACTGCAAAGGCAATTTCCGGTGCTGGATCTGTGTGGCATAACAAACGGTCTCTTTCAATTTGTGTACTTTTGTGGAGTGTAGCTGAAACATAAATTAGAACATGGGTGGGTTTACATGCGCTTTGGTGGTTCTACAATGGAAATAGTTCTTAGAGGCCTCCGATAAGATTTGGGAATAGGCATGCAGACCTCTGAGTTTTAGTTATAATTGAGTATAGAAAAAGGAAGGTACTGCTCTAGATAAGACCAGGCTTTCTGAAGGTTGAACACTGTAATGGTTAGACTGGGCTGCAAATCTTACACACACACACACACACTCTCTCTCACACACACACTCTCACACACATACACACTTACACACACTTACACACATTCACACACACATACACACACTCAGACACACATATACACGCACATACACATACACACATGCACACACACACACACTCACAAACACATATTCACACACATACACACTCACACACATATACACACACTCTCTCACACACACTCTCACACACTCATGTACATACACACACTTACACACATTCACACACACATACACACACTCAGACACACACATACACACATACATACACATACACATGCACACACACACATATACACACACACATACACACTCACACACACATATACATACACATACATACACATACACATGCACACATACACACATACACATACAAACACACTCACACAGCTCTACTGGGTTTCACACATACTAAAACTAAACACACGTTTATTTCTACCACTGATCCCCAGCTTCTCATATTTGCAATATTTTGCTACTAAGGCTTTGCGCATATAAAACAATTTTTTTTATAGATTTATATTTTTGGATATAAAATCCACAGCCCAGGCTAGCCTGGAACTGGTAAGGATGACCTTGATCTTCTAATCCTCCTGCCTCCACCTCCAACGTGCTGGAATAATGGATGTTTGCCACCCTGATCAGTCTAAGTGGTGCTGTGAATCCACCCATGGCCTCATGCGTGGTGGGCAAGTACCATACGAACTGAGCTATACCCACAACCACACAAAATGGTTTCTTTCATCAAAATAAAAGCAATTAAGTACAGACGGGCTTTGTCAGGGGTCATCTTTTTTTCTTTTTGTTAATTAGCCTTTTTATTGGTTTTTTTTTTTTTAAATTGAAGGTCCCTTACTGGTCCTGCTTTCATGAGTGGCTGAGAACAAGGGGAAGGGGAGGGCAACCAGCTGGCAAGGGAGGGTCATTTCCACATTTCATTTACACACAGAACTAAACAGACAAGCACAGAGTCACTATTGTGGTTAGAAGTTGGCAGCATGGGATGGGGGAGATGAGGAGTAGGGGGTGTCGTTAAAAAAAATAGGGCAGGCTCCCCCCAAACTGGGTGCCTGGGAAGGGACTTGGTCTGCTTCAACCCAAGAGGAATCAGAAGATCAAAAGCAGTTTGGGAAGGCCAGAACCGTCAGGGTGAAGGGAGAAGGACGGTCCAGGGGGTGGGGGGGACATTTGGCAACTGGGGTGAAGGGATTACCCTCCCCCTGCTGGGATCCCCCCAGCCCCTCAGGTCTGGCAGGAAAGGGGCAGCCTGCAACACCCATGAGCAGGTCTGGGGCTGCTAGATGCTCCAGGCAGGGGGCTGGAGGCGGCTCACCTAGTTTCTCTGCCAGGGTGCAGCGGTCCTTGACCTCCTCATAGCAGTTTGCTTGTAATTCATGCTTGATTCCTGTCAGCTTCTTCTTGATGGCATCCTTGGAGCTATCGTAGATCATTTTGCTCTTAAGGGGTGCACTCTCAGGGGCCCAGAAGATGAACACCAGGTCCTCCTTCTTGCTCTCCTTGGTCTCGTAGGTGGCATCGTAGAGAGCGTAGCGGCAGTCCTTTTCTGGCAGCATCTTGACAAAGGTGGTGTAGGGATCGTCCACAGTCTGCCCCACATCTCCTACCAGGATCTCCTTGCCCTCCTCCAGGATGATGTTCTTCTTGTCCTCACTCAGGCAGAAAGCACCGTTTCTTCACTTCTTCTGGCGTCGAAGACTTACGCACTTTCATGTCATTGAACACCTTGATGACACCATCAGAGACAGCCACACCAGAGGCCATGTTTCCGGAAGCGAAAGGGAGACAGGGAGAGCTACAGAAGAACTGAGTCGCCGCAGCTGCTACCGGGATCCGACTGCGTCAGGGGTCATCTTAATGAGATTTTAAGATGGCAAACTGTTTCTTATTTTTAAGTCTATAAAATTGTTGGAACTAATCAATGTCACTAAGGACAGTTCTTCTAACGCTCCGATAAGCTGTAAAATCACCCAAACAACCATTTCAGTGTCATTTAGACAATCAGGACTTAGGTTTGGGTTTGGGTTACCGGTGTTGTGAGAGCATGTAAGACCAGATGATCCTTCCAAGGAGCTTTACAGCCTGGGATCAAAGAGGAGACAGACAAAAAGGCAAATGACTGTCTACTGAAGCTGGCTGGAATAGTCAGGCGCTTGAGGACTGACTGGCAGAGGAGTCGCTGGAGGACTGGCTGGCAGAGGAGTCCTCCCATCTTTGTGAGGAGGTGTGCATGGCCCAATATTGACCTGGACTATACAGAAGGAACAGGAGTTTGGATGTTGGGGAAGAAGAAACTTAAAATACAAGGAATGGCATGATACGCATTATAGGCCGGTGTTAAAGATTATTTGAGGGACCATCAAAGAGATCCATGTAACTGGAGCAGGTTGCTAGGGAAGCGGTAGATGCATTGATGGACAAAGGGATTGCAACATTAGACCAGGTATAGAGAAGCGATGGTTTAGAGTTTTGCTCTGGATTAATAGGCAAATTGAAACAGTCCAGGTCATGTGAAAGGAGTGCTTTCCAGATGCCTGGGAACACCTAGCTATCAGAGAAAGAAAACGCTGTTAGATCTAAATCGCTTCACAGGGCCTGCTTGAGGAAATACCACAAATGCATGTTGCAGTCCCAAGTCTTTCTGGATTATTCAGATTTCTAAACTTTAAATTCCAAAATGTAAAAGCACAAATGCTTTGAAAAGATTCATCATCACTTTGTCTTCCTTCAGAGAAGGAAAGCCCTCCTCCCTAATAAGCATTTTAATATTTTTGTATTAAATATTAATATTAAATATCAATGTTAAATATTAACATCGAACAATATTTATTCTGCACGCAGAGGCAAGGAGCTATTTGTTGAGCTGAGAACTCACTCCTGGTGTGCAGATAGTTTCTAGTCTGACACAAAGTCAATCATCCTCTTCGGGCCTCTATCTTCTCCTGCACAATGAAGAGAGATGGCGGCTAAAGACTCCTCTCTTCTAGTGCTGGTACACTGGGTACCTGGATCGGCATAAAGACTGAGTTTTACATCCAATTAAGTAATACTGACCTGAAGGGTAATAGGAATAAAACCTAATTTTTTCTATTCTGAAAACATATTCATTATTTATAATACATTTTCCTTCCTTCCTTCCTTCCTTCCTTCCTTCCTTCCTTCCTTCCTTCCTGCCTTCCTTCCTTCCTTCCTTCCTTTTCTTAGAAGACATGGGGATACACAGCATCGTATTGCTGTTTGTGGTATTTGGCAAATATAACTTTGTAACTCCTAGGCTTAGTGATAAATGACCTATGTACACCAGAGCAAAAGCTTTGGCTGCTTAAAATTAATATTGTTTAAAAACTTTTAATAGTACTTCAATGGAAAATACAGGGAATAGGTAAATACTAGAAGTTGCTAAGATAGCTTTTCAGAAATACCAACTGATAATTATTTTAGACATTTAAATAATGAGGTTTCACTGATTCTATTATTTGAAAAACATATGCCCTGATTTAACCTGAGACAGGGACAGTGTTATATGATAATAAATTTCATAAAAAAGTATAACTTAGCGAATCATGAAACTACCTACGAGTCTGTTAAAAAGTGCTGACTGCCTTTCTTCCACACACCTGGGAAGTATTTTAAGACTGTGTGAGGTCTATACTTCGCCCTCTTCTACCTTCAGTTCACAACAAACATGAGTGAGATGAAATTATATCTTCAGAATTAATATCTATCAAGCAGGGTTTTTATATCTATATCTATAAGTTCTCATTGACCTTACGTTCACCTAAATGAGCTTACTTGCATTACTGGTTAAAGGGCTGAAGTTGGAGAGAAGGCAATAGAATCGGAGAGCATTAAAAAATAGGTAGTGAGACGTATTATAAAAGGTTAATATTAAGACATAAGGCAAACAGAGCTGCTGAGAATGTCCCGTGGGTAGAGATGTGCGCTACCCTGGCCGATGACCTGAGTCCATCCCAGGACCTGCATGATAGAAGGAGAGACCCAGCCCCTGCCAGCTGTGTTTTATATCCCAGCACCTTCCGTGGCATGCATGCACATGTGCATACACACGTAAATGAGATTAATAAATAAACTATCTATTATGCTTTCTCTGGATACAGAATATACCAAATGGAGAGAATTTTAACCTTTCATGTCCACCGCAGAGATGAGACGCTGACACTTTAAATTCGGTTTGTTACTGAAGTCGGTCTCATGCTCTATGAGATGAAATGCGTTAGGTGATGGAGCCCTTTGAACTTAACTTGAAGTCAGGTTGTCTGCGCAGGCTCACTCTTACTCTCTGAAGTCTTCACCTTAGAGTGCTCCTGTTGTGGGGCTGATTTGTCTTCTGTAGGACTGATGGTGTTGCTTTTAGGCTCTCTAAGATGTGCAGGAAATGCCTCTTTCCACTGTCCCCCTTGGTTGAGACATGGGACTAGGCACAAGGTATTTCATGAAAATGCAAGTTTCTTCCATGGAGCTGTGTTTATTATTTTAACCTTGGGATTTTATGTCATATAATCTTACCTATACACAGAATCAGTTTTAATATTTCTCTGTTTAAGCTTGCCCAAGAACACAGAGCTTATCCATTACAAAGAGTTCAGGTTTACTCATGAGTTAGTTCAGAGTTTATACCTAACATTTATGTCACACAAACCACTAGGAAATAAACACTGACATTTTAAACAAAATGTTTAAGCATGGGTTTATGGTGGTGCTCTAAAATAAATTTGGTCTCTTAAAATAATTTCAAACGTGAGAATGAAATCAGGCAATGGTTTGGTAGCCCAGAACAGTGATGCAATGCTTTGCATATGCCCATTCAAAATCCACGTGGTGCTTAATCCTCATTGTGGTGGGATTGAGTATAAAACAAGTCCTTTGGTATATGACTGTGTCACTAGGGACACATGTTCATGATGGAAGGCATGGCTTCATAGAAGAGGCTCAAGAGAGCTGCATGTGACCAGTAGGCTTTGCCAGCACATAGCCTGTCTGTGCCTTGCCTTGGGACTTCCCAGTCTCCAGAGCCACGGAGTAAACCTCAGTTGTGAGTCCATTACCTACTGTATGGTCTTTCATTCAGCATGTGGGACTAAGGCAGGGAGTCACTGAATACCTGCCAATGTGTCCTTATTTTTCTCACAAAGCAATCCTACTGTGAGGTAAGGACAAGTCCAGGAGCCTGAGATTCTGAAAGAAGACCTGAAAGATTCTGAAAGGTTGGAGGGAGAGTCTGCCAAGTCTCACTCACCTTTGTGACACACACAATGGAGGAAAGAGTAGTTATTTTTCTTTGAAGCGCTCCAGGCAAAGACTCCTAAAATTGCTGATTCTTGGTTCTGGCAACCCATAAAAAAATCAGCCAATTTCCTAATGAAAGCAACCATTGCTTCTACTTGAGAGTGTCATTAATGCTTGGAGGAGGAGGAGAAAGTCAGGGGCCACTCTAGTAACTTTGCTGGGCTGTTACTCCTTTCCTGTCACGTCTTAGTCACTATAGCATATAGTGACTTAGCCTTAGTATTTATATATTATTATATTTATTATATTATATATTTATTGGATATTATATTATTATATTAATATATTATATAATGTGGACATATATGAATAAATGTTTGTGCCTCATTCTAGATCATGTGTTGAGCGTAGTAGCCAGTCTAATTGCATTGCACAATACAGAGCATATCAAGGACCTTGATAAATGTTGACCCATTTTCATTTGCTCTTTGTCAATACAATCATCCATAGAGCAGACAATAATGGATTTATATTTCTAATGTAAATTAGAAATATATTAGAAATTAGAAAGCCAACTCCAATATGTTGGGTATGTTGTTGATAGTCACACAGACGAAGTTCAGTTGTAGAGTTTAGCTAAAAAAAATTTTTACATCATAGACATTCTGAAATCAAGTTTTCTCTTTGTATTTAGAGTTTTAAAGCTGGGGATGGGGAGACAGCTCAGCTGGTAAAGACTTTGCCACGCACGTAGGTGGACCTGACTTATAAAATATACCTGCGGCTCCCATGAAAACCCACGAGGGGTGCCACATACTTGCTAGCCCAGCACTGGATGGAAGACACAGGCAGGTCCTAAGGACTGGTGGCTAACGAGCCTAGCCTACTGGGTGGGTTTCATAGCAATGGGAGAACTTGTCTCAAAACTGAGATGTGTGGTTCCTGAGGGATGACATCTGAAGTTGGTCTCTGGTGCACACATAGATGCGTGTGCACAAACATATTACTTGCACATACATGTAAGGACACACAGAACTCTGAAACTGGATGTATTTTAACTTTTCTTTTAAATGGAAACTCATTGTGTGGCTCAGTCTAGCCTCAAGCACAAAATTCTCCTGACCCAGCCTGCCACCCAACTCTGAACTGTCTTGTTCTCCTGTGCTCGAGGGCTTGCCCATTGCTCTCCACACCCCGCACTCCCACTCCAGTTGAGTTAAAAGCACGGTCGGCACTAATATACAGCTTAACTGCTTTTTAAAATGGCTCCCAAAAGATTACACTGTGATTTCCTCTCACACAAAATTTGTTGCCAATGCATAAGAAATGGCGACAGAAAAGCGTAGTGGAACAAGCATTCATAACTGGAAGAATGGCAGAAATATTATATTTTTTCATAAGTAATAACCGAGCGTATCGTGGAAGCTTTCAAAGGAAACAAACGTCCACAAATAGGGTCACTCCTTAGTAACCTTGTCAACTACCTGGGATTGGTTAGCAGAATGCAGTGGCGGAGAGGGAGGGGAAACGGGAGTGGGAGGGGAAGGCAGAACTCTGGCGCTTTCTGCTGGAAGCTCACCGGGGCGAAAGTGGGGAACACTTGCCAGTGCTATTTCATCAGTGTCAGAACAGAACCCCAAAATGGAGTCATGTGACAAGAATTCTAAGTGTTTGTGAGAAAACTCCAAGAAGAATAGAATCTTGTGACATCAGTTTCTTTAAAAACTCTAAACCGAGCCCTCCTTGTTACTTTACAGCTAATGTCCACTTATAAGTCTGTTTGCCTTTCTGGGTCTGGGCTAAAGAAGGGGAAGGATGCATGGATCTCCCTGGGAAGGGGAAATAGAATAGATTTTTGTACGTGGACAGTGGTGGGTGGGGATTAGAAGAGGAAGGATCAGGTTGGGGGAGGGTTGGAGGGAGAGAGACAAGTGGAACTGGGGGCCGTTAGCGAGCAATGTGGAAGTTAGTGCAGTGGAGACTCCCTGGGAGTTACAGGAACGAGCCTAGGGAAGACTGCTTAGTAAGGGGGAAACAGAGCCTGTACTGTCCGTCTTCTAGACCCAGACAAGGTTCCCAGCAGTGCTACTGAGACATCAATCCGGCCACAAAACCTTTGATCTACAATCTGTCCTGCCTGCAAGATGTACTGGGGTAACGGGTGGGGGGGCAGAGAACTTGCGGGAGGGACCAACAAATGACTGGCCCCATTGAGACCCAACCAGGAGAGGAAGCCCAAGGCCTAAAACACTGCCTGGATGGTGAGGAACCAGAGGCTGGAGAGCCGAGAGACCTGGGGTAGAACCAAACACGTCTGGACATAAAAGAAAAAAAAAGTCAACGAAGTTAATAGATTGGTAATAACCAATTATTAATAGATTGGTGCTTAGCCCAATTGTCATCAGAGGGACATCACCCAGCAACTGATGGGAACAGACGCAGAGACTCACAGCCAAACAGCAGGTGGATCCAGTGAAACCCCTGTATGAACCAGAGTAGTTGAGAACACACCCCACAGAATCAACTAAGCAGGGCTTATATGGACTCGCAGAGACCAAAGTGACAGACATGGACCCTGCATGGGTCTGTGCTATGCTGTAGGAAGGACCTTCAGCTTGTAAGCGCCCGCCTACTGGGGCGTGGCCTCTTAAACTATCTATGCGCTGAAGCCGAATCTGCGTGCGCCCCTTTTTTCTCGGTCCCCTTACTCCCTTCCCGCGGGCTGCTTTTTTGGATCGCGGATCTTTTGGATCAACCAGTCAAGCGGAGGATTCTGACTTGTGAGTTTACCCCCTAAATAAATAACTATTTCTTAATTCTGAGCTAGTGTGAAATCTCTTTCAAGCGTCCGTTCACCGATTCAGTGCTCGGTCCTCTGCACACTGGTTACGGTTATGCAGTTTGGTGTTCTTGTGGGACCCCCAGCAGTGGGAGTGGGGCTGCCTCTGACTCAGACCTTGAGCTTGGGACCCTTTTCCTCCTTCTGGGTTGCCTCCCCCAGCCTTGATGATGGTTTGTACCCAGTCTTATTGTAAACCATTATGCCATGTTTGGCTGCTATCCCTGGGAGGCCTGAAGAGAAGAATAAAACAGACAGAAAACCCCAGAACTGTTCTTGGGATCGGCTTTCATGCCCCTCCCAGGTGTGGCTGATAGGAGTGAATTTACTTCAGATTGTCCATAACTGCTGGCTGCTGTTGTTTATATGTCTGTCTCTATGGAAAAACTTATTTTTGCCATGTGTGGTTTGTCCTTGTGACGGAATGTTTTACTCGGGTGACTGCTCTTAACCCTCAGAGTACAAGCTGTCCGCTACTCTGAATACAAAGTCAGCGATTGCATGGGACTTGAGTCCACCCCATTTCTAGGCTTTGTTCTCCCAGGCTCCCATCACAACGAAAGCAGTGAGCGCATCGGACCTTTCTGGAGAAGTAGGAATGGCTCAACATCCTTAGCCATCATGGCAATGCAAATCAAAAAACTCTGAGATATCGCTTAATCCTGTCAGAATGGCTGAGGTCAAAAGAACTGGTGAGAAATTATGCTGGAGAATAAGGAGAATCCTCCACCTTTGCTGGTGGGGCTTAAACTTGTACAGCAACTCCGGAAATCAGTATGGCGGTTCCTCAGAAAATTGGGAATCAATCTACGTCAGGATGCAGCAAGACCACTCTTGGGCATATACCTAAAGAATATACACTCAAAACCACAAGGACATTTGTTCAGCTATGTTCATAACAGCATTATTCATAATAGCCAGAACCTGGAAACAACCTAGATGCCCCTCAACTGAAGAATGGATAAAGAAAATGTGGTTCATTTACACAATGGAGTACTACCAAGCTGTGAAAAACAATGACATTGTAAAATTGCAGGTGAAGGGATGGAGCTAGATAAAAAACCACCCTGAAGATGGTTTCCAGACCCAGAAAGACAAACACGGTATGTACTTACTCATAGGTGAATATTAGACATAAAAGAAAGGATAACCAGCCTACAGTCCACAGCCCAGAGAAGTCAGGAAACAAGGAGAACTCTAAGAGAGACATACATGGATCTCCCTGGGAAGGGGAAAAAGACAAGATCTCCTGCGTCAATTGGGAGCATGGGAGGAAGGGTGGTAGGGGAGTGGGGAGGGTATGAGGGGAGGAGGTGAAGAACATGAACACAAGGGATTGGGAAGGTCAGAGAGGGACAGCAAGGAAAGAGATGTCGTGATAGAGGGAACCATTATGGGGTTAGCAAGAAACCTGGCGCTAGGAAAATTCCCAGGAATCCACAAGGATGGCCCCAGCTAAGACTCTAAGCAACAGTGGTGAGGGTGCCTGAACTGGCCTTCCCCTGTAATCAGATTGATGACTCCCCTAATTGTCATCATAGAACCTTCATCCAGTAACTGATGGAGGCAGATGCAGAGATCCCCAGCTAAGCACTGGGCCGAGCTCCTGGAGTCCAGTGGAAGAGAGGGAGGAGGGATTATATGAGCAAAGGGGTCAAGCTCATGATGGGCCTTGACCACATGGACAAGACCACAGAAACAGCTGACCCAAACTAGTGGGAGCTAGCTGACTCTGCACTGACAACCGGGGAATTGGCATAGGACTGAACTAGGCCCTCTGAATGTGGGTGACAGTTGTGTGGCTTGGGCATTTTGTGGGACCACTGGCAGAAGGACCAGAATTTATCCCTAGTGAATAAACTAGTTTTTGTAGCTGATTCTCTATGGAAGGATATCTTGTTCAGTCTAGATACAGGTGTGTGGCCCTTGGTCCTTCCTCAAAGTGATGTGCCAGACTCTGTTGGCTCCCCATGGGAGGCCTCACATTCTCTGAGGAGTAGGTGGGGATGCGGTGGGAGGAATGAGCAGGAGGAGGGGAGGGAGAGGGAACTGGGATGGGTATGTAAAATAAAAACGATTGTTTTTATAAAATAAAAAATTAAAAGGATGATAGTAAAATATGAAGCATACTATTTCTGTCACTTGTACTTTTACTGCAAGCAGCAAATAAATCTTGGGTATTGAAGAACGTAGGAGTTTGGAAAGGAAGCATCCCCTCCCTCCACAGATGACGGCAAGCTTCTTAGAAACTAGGAAGTTTATTACAGACAGTTAGTAGGTTATTCCTGATCTCAATAAGTACTGATCAGCCTACAATTTCTAAAAGTTGGATTAGTGAGCATACAAGGCTACCAGATTCTTAAATCTAGTGTCTTGGCACCCACCATCTAGTTCTGGAAGGTATGCCGAATTAGTCTTAGCACTTGTGAGAACTGTAAGTTCTTTTTTTTTTTTCATTAACTGCAAATAAGAATATTTTGTTTGGCAAAGGGAAGCTGGAATAAGTACTAATGATGAGGTACCTCCTTGATGAATCCAAAGAGAAAAGACTCTTTAGAATTAGTAACTCTTCAAGTAAGATGTTGGTCTATGTTCATTAGCTGATATACATACGTGTGTGAACACATGTTCCTGTTCACGTGTTCATAGGGAGACACAAGCCAATGAAGGCATTGAAGAATGTAATGGGGTAACATCTTGGCACATGATGTGATCTAGTGTGAACATCTTAAAGATATAGACGCGATGTGGCCCAGTGTGGGCATCTTAGAGAGATAGATGCAATGTGGCCCAGTGTGGGCATCTTGGAGAGACAGAAGCGATGTGCTGGGGGACAATGCTCTCACACACTGTAATAGTTGTCATTCATATTGGTTTAATAAAATGCTGATTGGTCAGTAGTCAGGCAGGAAGTATAGGTGGGGCAACCAGACTAGAAGAATTCTGGGAAGAGAAGAGGTAGAGAGTCAGTCACAAGCCAGACGCAGAAGAAGCAAGATGAGAAAACGCCTCACTGAGAAAAGGTACCAAGCCACATGGCTAGACATAGACCATTATGGGTTAATTTAAATAGTAAGAGCTAGTTAATAATAAGCCTTAGCTAATAGGCCAAACAGTTTATAATTAATATAAGCCTCTGTGTGTTTCTTTGGGACTGAACAGCTGAGAGTCCCAGAGGGACAGAAACTTCCATCTACACACTATGTGACCCAATGTGAACGCCTTGGAGAGATGGACTGAGAGGAGAAATTGAAGACACCGTTCTCTGGAGTTGAGAACGACTCCTTTTGTGAGGGAAGAGTCAGACTTCACAGAGAACCCATTTCACGCCCCATCCACAAGATGGCAGCTTTTGGAAACTGAAAGGCAGCCCCTTAGTCACGCACACACAGAGCAGTGTGGCGTACACTCTCAGGACAGCGTGGCAGTGCTGCCCCCAGTGGTTTCCTGAGGCGAGGACACTGACAGCCAGAAATCCACGGAACACAGGAATAACCAGGCCAAACTTGCATAAGGTGTCATTCTGAGAGCCCACACTGGTTGTGGTATCCCAGAAACGCTTGTAGGAAGCCTAAAAGAGGGGATAGAGGTCTCACTGACCATATGGAGTCAAGTACAGGCAGGCATTTAAATAACCTAGTTTGTCCTCACAGGCTGGTGATGCCAGAGGACACTGGGGGTGCACTGGCTGTTTTTTTTTTACTCTGCCGTTCCTGTCATTATTCAGCCCTTTTGAGTCTCTGTAGTTGCACGCCACCGTGGCTGAGGGTACAGCTAGTCCAGGGTAGCGTTGGTGCCCATAAAGCCTGTTTACCGAGGGCCTGCTCATCACTTGCCTTTTCGTTGCCACCAGAACAACAGGAACGAGAATCACTAAATCTAACGCTTGAACAAAGGCCTCTCAGAGGGCTTCACAGCGGCAATTGCCAAACAGGGCACACCATGGTTCTTGGCAGGAACTGGGGAACAAGAAGTGAAGGATCGTCTCTCAAAGTGAAAAATTCGGGGAGCGCTTCAAATAGAAAGTACGTAAGTTTGAAGAATGAGCGCGAGGGCCCTCGGAAAAAAAAAAACAACCGTTCACTTGAGAAACCCAAACTAAATAAAGTCGAAGAACATTACCCAGCTTTTCTCAGGAACATGATTCAAAGGGAAATCATCAACCAGCCACACAGGGAGCCAAGATACTGCATGTTTATCCGTGTCCTGTATTTTGTAATTTTCCAGACAAGTATCAGACAGACATTTCTCAGATTTTATCTTATACTCTTGATGACTAGAAATCATATATAGGGATACCATGGGGTCATTGATTTCCTTCCATCCCATCAATCACAGGGCTAAGTTCTAATGATCCTTTATATTTTTTCAAACCTAGAAGTGCTATTCATACCCTGCTCGTGGAACTTGAATAACAAAAACGAAATGCTTAGCCTGACCAGGCAATATGAGGACCAAAAACTAAATATGATTAAGTAGAACTTGTGAAATGGTGAACCTTATGTCAACACAGCAACTTTCTGAGCAATCAGAAGGATCAGAAAGGAGTTGGTGATGCCACTGATACTTCACCTAATCTGTTTGTGTAGGGCCCTGGACTCAGTCCCTACTACTAGAAAAAAAAATATCTAAGATTGAGAGATAGGAACAAAGTTGGAATTCTACAGGTCAGAGGCAATAGGTCAAAAAGGAAGGAATGCATGAGGTGTTCTATGTCTGGTTGATAAACTGGATGTTAATCAAATACAGGGACAAGATAGCATTCACCCAGGAATGCAGGCACTCAGGATGAATTTGTGGAACTTTGGCCAGGTGTGTAAACTGTTGTTACAGACAGTGAACTTGGAAGTTGTTACTGGGTTGGCATTTCTGATGAGATTCCCATCTGTTGGGATCATGGCGGAAACCCTGCGTGTAAGATACAGATCAGCCAGCAAACCTGGATGCTGGGCATGAAAGATAGAAAAATAGTAAGATAGAGTCAACGTGGCTACCCGTCCTTATTCAACTCTGACTGATCTCAAAGCTGGTTGTGTTTGCTGAGAGGAGACCAAGCCACCGTGGCCTTCTTAACGTAGGCAAGCACAGGAATAGCTTAGCTACCTGGGGCTCCAGTTTGGTATGAGCTATGCACACACAGCTCTTTTGGTGATGCTCGTGGCAACTCGAGACTGCTTCCTCAGTGCTATGCACACCCCCTCCCCCCACAATGCACCCTGAACCCAAGGACTCCTACCAGCATCAAACGGCAGGTGCGCCCAACTTTGAGCACTGAAGGACGTCTCTTGTCTGTAACGACCACCAAGCTTGGAGAGTTTCTACTCACATTGCCAACGTTTCTAGGTGAGAGAGTAGGAGGACTAATCTGCCTGCACTGGTTTTGTGCAAATATACAACAGAGCAAACAGTGTCCTTTAAGGGAACTTGTAGGGAATATCCTCTGTTTGCCATCTTGTGCCTATGTATAAATAGGTGAGCAAATGATTAAAATCAGACACATTGTGGGAAGGGATTATATAATCCAAACCTGTCAATCATAATAAGAGAATTATCCAAATTACTTCCGAAATCTCTCCTCTTGAACCCCATAAATGAAATGCCAGGCAGTAACTTGGTAACCCTTAGTACCCTCAGTCATATGGACCACTGCCAATTTTGATTATGTATCCCCCCCACCCCAGTCTTCGAATAGCATTTCCCTGGACTGTGTATTCTGTGTGTGCCCTTATTTTACTCTTGAACCAAGAACCATACCCACTCCAGACTCCAAGCACCAGTAACATCTGAGAGTTCTTCATGGCCTTTGACAATAATCATGGGGTCAATGGTGGACACAATTCTTCTCTTTAAAGGGATTTGAACTACTTAGTGTTGAAACACTACAGCTGCATTACCTGTATTTATAAAGTGTCATCAGCATGGGTTTGAGAAGGCTTTCTGTCACAGTGACAGGAACATTGATGGTGCTCATTGGAGTACTTTTCTCTTCAGGGATCATGAGAAACATCTTCATAAATTTATTGCATGGAAATTAGATTAACAAATTTAAATTTATGCATTTTCCTAAGTTCGAGGTGTCGGGAGAGTGTTAGCCAAGGTGTCCAGAGTTTGGAGACTGAAGCGTGACGGTCTGAACTCGGTTTCAGGGAGACCCCATGTGAAGGTGGAAGGAGAGTATTGACCCTGCAGAGTGGTCCTCTGCCCTCCATGTGTGCCATGGGCACAGCCCTATAACACACGACATGCACCACACCACATGATAACAACGTTTAAGGAAAAGTTTGAGAAAGGCTTTTCGTTTTTTTTTTTAAACAGATTTTTTTTTTATTTTTTCCATTCAAAAACATAATTAAATAAATAAAAATTTTTACATTTCTTCCCCTTCTTCCGGTCCCCTCCTGCTACCTCCCACCCCTCCTCCCTCCCCCTTCTTCCTTAAAAGAGGGCATGGTGCCCTGACCTGTTGGAAGTCCAAGGCCCACCCCCCCTCCCAACCAGCCTAGGAAGGTGTGCATTCAAAAAGACTCGGTTTCCAAAAAAATAATACATGCAGAAGAGATAGGTACTGGTGTCATTGTTGATGGCTTCTCTGTCCTCCCCCTTTCGCTGCCACATTCAGAGAGTCTGGTTTGATCATATGCTCATTCAGTCCCAGTCCAGCTGTATTGGTGCGCTCCCATTAGATCAGGCACACTGTCTCAGTAGGTGGACCAGCCCCTCACGGTCCTAACTTCCTTACTCATCTTCTCCCACCTTCTGCTCTTCAACTGCACCTTGGGAGCTCAATCCATTGCTCTGATGTGAATGTGGGTCTCTGTCTCTATCTCCATCCATCGGATGAAATTTCTGTTCCTGTGGATTTTGCTGTCTCAGGTCTGCTCTGGCCCAGGTCGCTGGCTCAGTCTGGCCAATATCCCTGGAGTTGATCCACTCCCACTCGCATGTAGCTTGCTTTCTCAGGCCCATTTTTCGAACAGCAAAAAGGGAGTTAATTTCAGTGTATACTTTAAATGTCTTTCCAATTGGTTTCTCAGCTTGCAGGTCACTGCGGCTTGGGGTGGCCACAGAGCAGAGGTCATCATCTGAGATCGTGATGTATTCGGATCTGGAAGACAGCTGCAAAGAGTCTTGGCACACATGAAGAACAGGGACTGCCCACCCAGACCCCAGGCATGTGCCAGCTACAGTGCGTGAGTGTTGCGGTGGGCACGGCCACTGTAGAGCCTCCAGTTAACGGTTCTAAAGTACCCATTAAAAATTACGAAAATCGGGGCTGAGGGGATGTGTCAATCTTTAAAGCGTGAGTACCTGAATTTGGACCCCGGGATTCACATAAAATCCAGGAAGGGATTGTGGCGAGGCAAACACAGCTGGCTCTGGAGCTCACTGGCCAGCCAGTTTTGTTGACGTGCTGAGCTACAGGTTCCCTGAGCAGCCTTATAGCAAAAGGTAAGCTGGAAAGTGGCTGAGGAAGGGACCTCCTGCCTTAAGCTTCTGAGAGCGTGAAGTTTACATACGCCCTCCCCCTCCCCCCCAGCGCTTTACAGCCATTCTAAGAGTCAAAAAGGTAAGGAGATTCAAGACAGGCATAAAAATGAGTTTTCGTCTCTCATTTCCATTGAAGAAATTAAAAGCAAAGTTTGTGTTGTTTTGAATCGGAGTGAGAGCTAGGAACACTTCAGTCTAGACTGAAAGGTGTGGAGATGAACACATCGAAAGAAACACATGCTCGCTTGAGCTCCGAGAACCCACAAACTGGAGATTTGAGGAGCGCGAAGAGCTGGGCTACTGTGCATGCACTCGTCCACCGAGGGCCGCTCTCGGAGGGCGGAGCTTAGGAAGGCACCAAGGCCTCACCAGCGCCAACCAAAAAACCTGGATGACCCAGCCTATAGTGCCAGGAGAGTCCGAGCCCCGAGTCAGAATGCAGAGACGTCACTGAGCATTTTGGGATAAGTATTTGAGGTCTCAGGACAGCTCCTTCTTGTAAGACCATGCCTTTAAAGTGTAAGCACCTCCTTGGAGAAAGCTGAGTCACAACAGTATTTTCATTTCTTCCCGGAAGAAAACCTTGTACTCATTAAAGGAAAACAATGTGGCCGTTCAAAATAGAATAAAACTTATACAGAGGGGAATCTCCAGGAAAATATGCCTCAGAAGTGAATGGAAATTAAACTCAAGATGACCGTATAGCAAAGTTATTAGCAAGGGCTTTGGAGTGGCTCAGCAGCAGTGAGGAAAGTACAGTCACCACGAATTAGCGGATGAGGAATGACTTTAGGACATCAGCAGAATCTCGGTGACCTGGAGGAATTCCAGTCATCCGAGGCACGTTGGTGAATTTCCAAAAGTGAGGATTGAAAGAATGCCCCCAAATGTTTGTTTAAAAAAAAAAGGATTTAAGAACCCACGGAACTCTAAGCAGAAAAAATCAGACACCCTCTAAGCTTGTCCCTGTCTTGGTCATGAAGAGAAAATGTAGAGAGAAGGCTCCTAAAATCCAGCGGAAGAGTGGGAGGAGTGAGACGATAAGTAAAGAGGTCAAGACCATGATGAGTTCACCCACTGAAACAGTTTCCCCGTTAGCTCACGGGAGCTCACCAACTTCAGTTGGATAGGGAAGGAACCAGCATAGGTCCAAACTACTCCTGCTGAATGTGGGTGACAGTTTTATGGCTGGGGCAGACTGCAGGGCCACTGGCAGTGGCACCAGGATTTATCCCTACTGCTTGTACTGGATTTTTGGGAACCTATTCTCTTTGGATGAATCCCTTGCCCAGCCTAGATATAGTAGAGAGAGCCTTGGACCTTCCCCAAAGCAGTGTGCCTTACCCTCTCTGAGGAGTGGATGGGGTGGGGTGGGAGGGTAAGTGGAGGGACTGGGAGGAGGGGAAGGAGTGGGAACTGGGATTGGTATGTAAAATGAATAAAGATAGTTTGTTTTCTTTTTTTAAAAAAATAAAATAAATTATAAAATGAAAACGTAGAGAAAATTTGAAAGCAATCAAAGTCAAGAACATCATACGGAAAAATGAAAACCAGCAACAGATAGGATTTTAGTGTACATGGATATATTGATATTTAACAAAGAAAAGGCAGTAGTAAGAGGGCCCCTACTATGCCGAGGGTCTCATGCTTTACTGGTCATATAAAAACAGTAACTCTAGGTTATAATAGTCATGTCAAATGTTGTCGTGAAGCCTGTGCACTGAGCACCAATACTAAGTGCCAAGTGGGAACACTAACAATTCAATAGAGGGTTCAAAATCTAAGGGTACAAGAGCAGAGGAAGGGGCTGAAAAACCAACGGGAGACAGAAAGAATAACAAGAGGACAGATCTGTTCCCAATTACATTAAATGTAAATGGACTGAATGTTTTAGCTAAAAGACCAATAATATAAAGTTAAATTAAAAAGATGATCCAATTATATGCTATTTACTTTAAATGATGAGATACATTAGATTGTGAGTTAAAGGACAAAGAAACCTAGGACGACTATTATTATTAGAAAACAAACAAGAGTTTAAAACAGAGAGAGTTACTAGAATATTTTGTAAATAACAGGAGAGTGAAATGACCACAATCATGCATTTTTATTTGTACAACATCTTGACTTCATGACCAAAAATAAAATGAGAGATGATAGCCAACTTATAATCTCTATGAGATCTTAGCACTTCTTTTAATAACCAGTGCAACAGAGAAAACATGTGAGGGTAAACATTGCATGAAAGAGGCTTCAGGTTATGGGATCCTATACAAATAGTAAAGTTTCATATTACATCCTGTTTCTGACCTGTCTTTCTTGTTGTTTTTTCCCCGAGATCTGCTACAGAAACGTTGGTTTGAGATTATCATACACTGCGTCAGCAACTCACCATTTGTAAACTAAAAAAGTAAATCAAATTGTAAGTCAGACTTTGTGGGCCAAAAGAAAGCTGTGAAGCAGGTGAATATTTGTCTCTATTCTGGGAAACGCTCCTGTGGAACCCCACCTATTCTTCAAACCTGCGAAGGAGAAATTCTATTTTATAATCAGCCATTTAATTACATAAAACGGGCATGTACTGTAACATTCTTTTGTGACCATATTTTATGGTCATCTAGTTATCATTTAATACACAATTACATTTAATGATAAGAACTTTAAGTCTGAGTAGGAAAAGAATTCTAACCACACACTCGACCGTGGGGCTATGTCTCTAGCCAGAGTCCATTTTAAAACTCCATGCTAGAGTTTTCAGAGGTTCTGCTTGTCTCTCTGACCTTTAAGCAAAGGCGCTTACTCTCTGCCTGCTGTGCTCAAATACAGAGACCTATGAAAATCTCAACTCAGCCTGTCCCCTCCCACAGGCTCCAACTGGTCCCTCTGGATCTAGTCATTTGCTTCCTATTTGTAGTTCCCCACTCTGCTTGTGCCCATCTGTAGGCTGCTGCCTCGCAGCCTGTGGGGTTATTGACGTCCGTCATTAAAGCCTCAGCAGTGTCTCATTGGGCAGGTGACACTATGCACGTTCACCATGAAGTACGATGTAGGCAGAGCTGTGTGTGACTAGCAAAAGTTAGATCTGATAGGAAAAGGGGAGATTAAAGAATAGAATTCAGGGAGCAATTCAAAGCACAATTGCAACTCTTTGAGTATGTAGAAAATATGTTCCTCATAGATTGTGGTGCATGCTTACAATCCTTCACTCAAGCTCGGGAGGAGCGAGAGCGAGAGCGAGCGAGTGAGTGAGAGAGAGAGAGAGAATAAATATTTAAAAGTTTTAATGTCTAATAATGTAATTCTACAATGAATGGGGAGTCCTTTTTGTTTTCTAAAAGATGATGGGAAAGGGACTTTCTGAGGTTGCTGTAAACCTGTTTGAAAGTGAAAACAATGAGATATTTATATATTAAAGGAACCGTCACCAGCGCCTCTGCTTACACCCATCAGCATCTGAAACCTGAGTGTTCTTCCTTGTCTCCTGAGCACTTATGGGCAATGCTGAGCATTTGCGAGCAGACTTCCTTGGGCATAGAGGGAGGCTGGGCGGGTTCAGAGCAGACAGCTCAGCAAGAGGCGGGTGCTTTTTCCCTAGAAACTCTTGTGGGAAAATAGATTTAGACCCTTCTCACACTGGCGTTTGTTTTTTTGTTTTGTTTTTCTTTTTGCCACACGCAATTTTAAGAAAAGGTCAAAATATTATGTGGCTTTTGTTCCCAAACTATTGATGTTTTCTTAATAATTTAGATTTTATTAATTCAAGACATTTTTTTCTAAAGGCTCAGAAATAAGGCTTTCTTTGTAGTAACATGGTATAAAGAACATAGAGTCAGTTTTCTCCAATGGTGCATGACTATATATCAACCACACTCCATGGAAGGCCCCATGTCCAGGAGGAGTTGGCCAACACAAAGTGGACCTCTCTCTCTCTCTCTCTCTCTCTCTCTCTCTCTCTCTCTCTCTCTCTCTCTCTGTGTGTGTGTGTGTGTGTGTAGTGGGCATTTTTTTCATTTTGGTATTTTTTTAAAAACATAATTCTTATTGATTCTTTGGGAATTTCACATCATGCACCCCAATCCCACTCATCTCCCAGTCCCTTCATATCCACTCCTGATCACTGCAAAAGAAACCCCCCCAAATTAATTTAAAACAAACGACCCCCCTTGCTCCTCTATCTTCCCGACACCTCTTCCTTTATACTGGCGGCACTGGGAGCTGCGATGGGTGTGTCACCCCGTGATGGGTGTGTCACCCCGCGATGGGTGTGTCACCCCGTGTGCCCTTTTGTCCAATCACCCTCACTCTCAAAGTGTCCATTGCAATGAGTCACGGCCTCTGGCTTGTGGCTACCACCGTCACCTCCCTGGAGCTCCTCTAGGACCTTCTGTTGTTGCTCCAGTCATGGAGATCCTGCGGTTGCCCCGGTTACCCTTTCAGAGGACCAGTCTCTTCAGGCACTCAAGCAGGTCCCAGATGGGGTAGATGTTAGTGTGGCCAACTGAAGGCCTAGGGTGTGGGTCTGGGTGGTAGATGAACTGGTCGGTGCTGGCCGCTGGGACTGCCCCCTCAGGGGAGGGGGAGCCAGTCCTCCTAAGCCCATGCCATCGGTGCTTGCTCTCCCACACCAGTGGTGAGGAGTGGGGTCATCTCTCCTGCTCCGGTGTCCAGTGAAGAGCAGGACAGCTATCACAGGGCCAGTAAGGGGTGGGACCAGCCCAGCATGGCCCTTGGATTTCAACACGCATGGTTGCTATGACTCCCTGTAGAAACATGGGTCATGGACATCATCACAGACCCAGACATGGTCCTGTGCAGCAGCTCAGTTCTGGACATCACAAGGGCCCCAGGGGCCACACGGGTCACTCAGAGCAGTATGACCCCATTGGCAGCAAGGCTCTGAGACACTATTCACATGTCTGTCCAGATACTGGGCAGCCACATAGCCCCTGGTGGCAAGAGAAGCTACAGACATCAACCCAGACCCTGGCTTCTGCTGGGCCATGGACCAGTCTGGGCCTGGACCACACTATGGCTCCCTTCTGACAGCACAGGCCACCAAGACTGCCATGACTCTGATGGTGACGTGACCCCCAGACACCAGCATGGCCACAGGTTGCAGACCAGACCCCAGGCATGTGTATGGCTTTTGGTGGTACCATGGGCCATGGACATCAACATAAAACCTGGCTGTGGTAGAACCACGGACTCAGATATGGTCCTTGGTAGTGGTCTGGGCTTGGATGTCATCATGGCATCAAGTGGCAGTTTAGGCCCCTTGGCAGCATGGCATTTTTTATCTTATATGTCATGAAATTCTGTAGCAGGAGGCTGCTTGTTGGTTCCCAGCTGCTTAGCCCTGAAATAATCACACAGAAACTGTATTATTTAAATCACTGCTTGGCCCATTAGCTCTAGCTTCTTATTGGCTAACTCTTACATCTTAATTTAACCCATCTCCATTAATATGTGTATTGGCATGTGACAGTGGCTTACTGGCAAGTTTTAGCATATCTGACTCTGGTGGCGACTCCATAGCCAGAGTTCACGCTGGCAGCATGGCTCAGGAAGCCTCATCTTAAAACCATGTGGCTTTTTTCTTTTGGTACTACTGAATCAGGAAAACCTCTCCCTTTAAAGGAACCGCAGCATGCCACCAGCAAACAAAGACCATGGGGGGGGGGAATGCAGCTAAACTTTGTTTTTTAGTGTCTAGAATTCCTTTGCAAGCCCTCTCAGGTTTTAAGTGGATTTTAGTTGGCTACATGGATGCCAGATGAAGGTGGAAGTCACAAAATAATCCCACACCAGTTCAGAATTATGAATAATAAAGGGTTATTTACTTAGGGGAAACTTACAGATCACTGTCCTAGATAACAGTCCTCTGCATGAACAGGGAACAGGAACAGAGTCTAGCAGCCAGAAGCAAGAGAGCAAGCACACCCTTTACAGCTGCATTTATAGTATAAGAGACCATGCCCAAGTAGGCTGGTATCTTAAATGCTATTGGATGAAGTAGCAGAATGTGCTCCCACAGCAGAATTCATCTATATGTATGTGCGTATGTATGTTTGTATCTACTAGGTGTACATATATATACATATATATATATACATACACATGTCTCTATATTTTATGTATATATATTATGAAAAAATTTGAATGTGATAGAAATAGTAGAAATGCTAAATGGAGAAAAATACTGTCCTGCTTAGTAAGTGATTAAAACTTGCTATGTCTGTGCCTGTGAGTTTATGGTAAAATACGGACCGATTTTACCATCGGGAAAGCCCATACATACAGTACACAAATGTTCCTTCTACATTTAGAAATTATGGCACTGAGGAGCTAAGTTCCCCCAAGGTCTCACTACTGTGAGCGATGGAGTAGGGGTTTGAAGTGTGGCCTTTCAGGTAGGAATCCCTTTCTCATGCCTTGCTCCCTCTGAAGACTCAGAGATCAACTGAGTGGCTTCCAAACCCTCTTGGTTATGGCAAAAGGCGGGTTCTGAGGCAGACCTGAGTAGGGCCTGAGACAGGACATGCTCACATCCATCTGGAACTGTGACTGAGAATCACCTGATTTCTACTTTGAATAATTGTTGTCAGAAAAGGTGTTTTGTGTCTTTTTGATAGGTGTAGAATTGATATGAGAGAAGACACAATACATAGGAATTGAAACATGTGAAGTATACACATACATATTCTATAGCAAAAGTTCTATAGCATGTAGGTTTCATTTCAAGAGCATATAATACAAATACCATATCTCCCTGAGAGATCTGGGCAAAATATTAAATTTAAAAATTAAATAGTATTCTGGGAAACTTAAGAGAAAAAGCTCTATTTCTGAATATATTCAGCTTTTCAGAACTTTAATTGTAAGTCATTTCTCCTCATGAAACTAAAATTTCCTCATGTTCTTTTAAGCTATGATGAGATGAACATGGTATCCTTGAGACCCCCCTTAGCCAGGCATGGGGATTATTGTGGAGGCCCAATAATGTGAGCCTGTTTCCACCTTGTCTGATGGGCAGAGAATTTGAAGTTGGCTAAAAATCATTGACAACAACCAGGGCTTACATATCCTGACTCAGAATGTGGTTACTTGGTTCTTTTGACATTAAGATGGCCCATGCAGGTAGATCCACTCCGCCCTGACAGAGGGTCAGGATATGCAAGTATACTCCTGCTCCTTCTTTTGTAATAGGAGGTTACCTGTGGAGTGGTTGCTTTCAGGATACTTGGTCTAGGGTGACTTCACTGTTTCAACAACAGAATGCTAATGACTTGATGTCTCAAAGTGTTGAAGCAATTAACTGAGTTGTCCTTTGTATCATGTTAAAGAAGTCTTGTGTTGCCTTCTTCCCCTTTTTGTATTGGGGTATAAAAATGTATAAAAAATTAAAAATGGGAGATTTCAGTATTCACTGGAACTCCCTCCCAATACTATTCTATGTTTCTGTTTTATTATTTTATTTGCGTCTTCGTCCTCTTTACTATTTTCCCGATCCCCACACCGCTACCCTGGCAAGAAGTATTTTTGTCGAGGCCGGTCCCTGACAGATTATTCACAAATACAGTTAGAAGTGGAGAAAGGGGATTTTCCATTTTTCCAGAATACTTTTGAAAACAGAACTGTAAGCTCTAAGGGCAGGCAGAGACTTAGCGCTCAGAGTAATTGCAATTTATTGATTCCCCTGGGATACTCCTCCTCCAAGAACAAAGGGTCTCCAATTCCCTCAGGTGTTGTAATCTCCTAGGTCAATGCATCCTTGTTTAAAATAACACTTTCACAGGTACCAGCACAAGGGATTGAATTTGTCACCAGGACTGAAGCAGGAGAAGCATCCTAAAGAGAATCCTTGCCAGGATGCTCCATCAAACCTAATGTACTGGTCCTGGAATTCCCCTAGGCTTGACTGAGGATGTAGGATCCCTGAACTCCCAGGTCAGGCTCAGCACCATAAGCACAAGGTCACTATGAGCTCTGTTTGTCTACTGGGAACACTGAGGTGTGTGATTACTTTGTTTTATTTCATTTTATTTTAAGGGAAAGGGATCACCCATTTGGTTGATGAATACCTTTGTTTTACTTCCTGTGGATTCAATGAACTTTTGATTAGCCTTCCTGATTATTATCATGTGGGAGAACGTTTGTGGTAATTATTTGAGCGGTCTGGTAATTATTTGAGACACTTGCTAATAGGAGGGCTTCTCAGAGGCTGATGAAGGTGTAAGGCACATCACACTTGGTCTGTTTACTTTGGGCTTTCTTTAGATGCTGATAACTGCTAATTAGAGAGAGCAAGGAACACAGTGGTTGGTAACTCACTTCTCAAACTCAGAATGATTGTACTATGGAAGCCCTGAACTCCTCAAAGGCTTGATGACAGCAATTTTGATTGACAGGTGTTGAGCTAGCTTCACAGATCAGATGAAGAGTTTTGCTTGTAGGTGTTTAATCAGAAGCCATCCCCTAAAGGATTTGTGTGACTGGCTAGTCAACAACAAGAAAAACAAAGCAATAAAGATGAGAAAATACAGAGGCTAGAAGGCAAAGATGTTCCTGGCTTATGCCATATGCAGCTGTCATGGTTTTGAAACTAAGCATGTGACCTGTATTGTCACTGGAAACCTCATGTATCTTAAAATATGACCCTATCGTAATGGTCTGCTCTGTTCCTTTAAGACACAAGCCTTTCCCACTCCCTGCCCCATCTGCTGAGGCAAGCTGATCTTCATCTTCCAGTTTGAGTTCCTCCTTTTTCTGTCTTTCTCCCAGAGAGGTAGCTGCTGCTGTGGCTCCCCCCTCTCCACCTCTCTTTCTCCCCTCTTCTCCCCCTCTCTTCTTTTACCTCCATAACCCACTAAATAAATATCCAACCTCATTTTGCATGGTGTGTCTATCCATCTGTCTCTGGCCTGCGCATGGCTCCCTGCCCTGGAACAGCCACCTTCAGAGACCTGCGGCGTGGTCTTGTGGTGTACCCATTGTCTCTCTCTCCTTATGGGACTGGCTGCCCCGTTGAGGTCTCTCACCCACCAAATGGCTCCCTGCCTGGGACTCACTGTCCCTCGTGGCCGCTGCAGCCACTCA
This sequence comes from Ondatra zibethicus, assembly GCA_004026605.1. Lineage (NCBI taxonomy): Eukaryota > Metazoa > Chordata > Mammalia > Rodentia > Cricetidae > Ondatra > Ondatra zibethicus. The sequence goes on along the minus strand of PVIU01016116.1, from coordinate 12,636 downwards.
GGGAACTGCGCCGCCGTTCTTCCCAGGGACTGGCTGCTCTCAGGACCTTCTGCCCTCTGACTGCTACCACTTGGGGGACTTGCAGCGTGGTCTCATGGCCTGCTGCCCGCTGCAGCCACTTTGGGGGACCTGCAACATTTTATTTAAACCATTATACCTATAATTTCAAATCTGATAATCTGAGCATGTACACTCAAATTCATAAGCAGAATGGCAGAATAGTTTGAAAACTGCCTTGAAAATAATACTGGAATGAAAAGAAGACTTAGGTAAATGTTAAAATCCACAGGGAATGATCCAGGATTCCAAAAGACACATTTTCAGTATCAAGGAGGTAAAATGCTGGGATATCTATGTGTGCTTTAACATTTCCCACTGGCTTACCTAATTCTGAAGAACCACAAAATTAAGCCAGAATTAAGTTGAGACCCATCCGAGTTCAACTTCCTAATTTAAAGGAGGGCACACACGAACGAAAAGTTGATGTTTAATGAACAGGTGACCTGCTCACCTCGTGTGACACAGTAGGCTTAAACCATAGGTTATTAATACATTAAACCGTCAAACCTTCCTTCCTTCGGCTGAACTCAGCTTGATATTCTGTGTTCCTACAAAATGAATGCAGCATACTATTGGAAAATAGTCATGTTAAAGCAACTTAATCTTATGATTAATTAAGTTACTAGATATTTACTCCTTGATATTTAGATAATAATGTTTGTAAGGCTGTATAATAGAGTATTTTAAGGTTCTAATTTAAAAATTAATTTTAGTTAGGTGAATGTATTTGCATGGATGCATGTGCCTGAAGGTACTCATAGAGGTTGAAGGTGTGGGGTCCCCTAGAGGTGAAGTTACAGATGTGTGAGCTTCCTGACCTTGGTGCTGGGGACTGAATTCAGGTCTTTTGTAAGGGTAGTGCAGGCTTTTAACTGCTGAGCCCTATCTTTAGCCCCTAAGATTCTCACTCAACTATATTTAAACATACAGTAACCAATTTCCCTACACATTCAGTAAGACTCAGAGAGGAGGGAGTTGTCCTCAGCCAGGACCTTAGGAACACAGGATATTGGACCACAGCAACTGTCTTCAAACATATCACTTCACTTACATATGAGTGTTTTGCATCTAAATTAGTAAAGTTTGTAATCAATGGCTCTCCCTGTGATTATCCATAATTCTGCAGGATTTCATGTTGAAAGAGATACAGTTTACTCAATTTAATTTTAGTGTTTTCTCATACAGTTTTGACCTCCCATGGATATTTCTTTCAGTATATTACATAAACACCTAACAAGAAGACAAAGTTCAGCTCATAGTATTAAAAGAATGACCTTCTCATTACTTATAAAGACTCCTATCTGCATCGTAAATTGAGTACCAGCAGGGTGAGTATGAACAGATATGAAAATATTTAATATCAGATAATGTTAAAAATCTCAGCGGGGACTTTAATTCTTCCCGTGTGACTTGCTCAACTATAACTGTTAATTATGTAATAAAATAACCTGGTTGGAATTCTGTTTGCAGTGAATTCCCACGTTCACGTTTTAATGAAGATTCCTATAGGCAGCCCAGTGATCTGAAGGGAAGGTGGAGTTCTTCACAGTTTACTGGTTCCAGGTTCCCGCTCACATTTCCAAACACCAGCCTCTCCTTTGATAAAATCATACACTTGGAGTAAATCCACGTTCTCATTTTTCGCTCTTTCTCCAAAACCAAACCAAACCAAACCAGCCACCACAAAATGGGGTGTCTGCTACTAAGCAAGCACTCTGCTGTCTTAGTTTGCTTTCTGTTGCTGTGATCAGCACCTCTACCTAAGCTACCTGGGAAGGATGGGGGTGATTGGGTTTACGGGTTAGCATGAAGGACTCAGTGATGATGGAGGAGAAACAAAGGCAGGAGCTCAAGTAGGAACCTCTGATTGGCTTCTTACAGAATGCCTTGCCGTTGTACTTGGCGCTCTTTTGAAGCATAAAATACACACCTTGTAGCATTTAAGCCATCCAGCTGCTGTATCTCAGGACTTGATGGCCATCATTGCTCACTCATCTTATCAGTCTTTCGTGTTTTTTAACTTTCGATCCTTTGGGTCATTTCTTTGGTAACTTTAATCATTGTTGATCATCTACGTTTAGGGTCAATTTAGCCTAGAGTGTCCTAGTCACGATATCATAAAGGGAGTCTACCTGTAAGAGCTGAGGGGTGGTTTCTGCCTTAGGTTCTGTCATTTTCTAGACACAAGGGCCAGTGAGTTCTTTCAGATGTGGAAGCACCTGGTTGAGTCTGGTCAACCAGGAAAAGCACACTACTAACTAAAAAGAGGGAATTTTAAGAAATGATTATACAGTTTTATTTTAAGGTGGGATTCAATCAACTTAGACCCCATTCCCAAATATAAGATGGGAATGTTTTTCTTCACATTTTAGACCTCTACAAGGTCTATGATGCCACTTAGAATCTAATACTGGCTGCAGTGTTGTATGGGGCATTATATGATGGAGGTGGCCATCAAGGTGAAATGATTGCTCTGCTGTACAGGAAATAGAGAGTGACCCAAAACTCCTCCCAGAAGCCATTGCCGTTGTATGCTCCTGCTTTCATCTCCAGAGATAAGCCAACTCAAGAGATAAGCCAATTCAAGAGATGACAAGACAACTCAAGAGATAAGACAATTCAAGAGATGATAAGACAACTCAAGAGACGATAAGACAACTCAAGAGATGAGACAACTCAAGAGATAAGACAACTCAAGAGATAAGACAATCCAAGAGATAAGACAACCCAAGAGATAAGACAACCCAAGAGATGATAAGACAGCTCAAGAGATAAGACAACTCAAGAGATGATAAGACAACTCAAGAGATAAGACAATGCTGAGACACACGCCTACATTCTTCCTGACTTAAGGCTATAGATAATTTGACCGAATGCAGGCATATATTCTATGTTCTGTAAACATAGTAGAAGACCAGAACGGCGGCACGATTACCTTCTTTGAGTGTATCACAGCAGTTAAGACAGGGTCTTCTGGAAAATACAGTGAAATGTTGTATAGAGGAGAGAACAGAATCCCATTAGTCATAGCTGCTGGTTACACCGGAGCCTTTGAGGACACCGAGGACTCTATGTCTGCTTCTGGCTTTCAGAGAAGAGTGACGGCTGCAGCCTTAACCTCCCAGTGGCTGAAGAGTGTGATGAACAGCGCAAGTTAGCTGTTTTGGGCAGTTGCTGCCAGCTCCTCCCCTTTTTCCAAGCGGAAGGATGCTTCTCTGTTTTCTTTAAATGAGGAAGGTGATAGGAAGAGGTTGCTCACTCAGGGTCCTCTAATACTTTCTACCTTCACATGAAAGGAAGCAGTGGCATTCAGACAGGACAACAAACCAGTTATTCTCCCACAGCATTAAGAGAGTGGGACAGAAACGTGACTAAGCTTGAAATGCTGGACGTCTAGATAAATTCAGGCAGGAAAGCAGTAATCAAAGCGTAAAGAATTGCTGGGTGACTGGCTGAAAACCCAGCCTAGCTGTGTTATATGGAACTATTTCAACCTTTGCTGTCCTCCCCTGGGCTGAGTTCTGCTCCCAGCCCGGATGCCTGCTCCGCCTGAGCCTTTCTCTCCTTGCCACCTGGTCACTCAGTGTCTGGAAGTTCTAGGTTCTGGATTTTGGAGCCTACTTTTGTATCCACGCCAGTTCTGCCGCTCTGCTTCCTCTGTCCTGTAGGATAATGTATTTGATCTTCCTTCACTTCAGTCTCCTGGTCTATAGATGGGGTCATTGAAGCACTCCACACTCAGGGCTGTAGTGCAGATAGAAACGAGATAATGTGCTTGGCACAGTTTCTGCCTTATAATAAGTGATCAATAAGTGCCATCTTGGATTATTATTGTCTTCTTTAGGGGAGTGTCATTCTCCTTAAAATATCATAGATCCCAGTCCGAGTTCCCATCTGTTTCCTTCAGTCCTCTGAAGAATGTTCTTCCTTCCTGAGGACCTCGGCACCCTCAGCTGTGCCCACCACAGCAGCCCGCAGCACAGCTCTCTGCCGGTTTCCTTAGGGTTTCCTTTCAGTCGGCTCCAGCTGAGCCCTACCCTGGTACATTCTGTGCTACTTTCAAAACTCCACCAGCCAAGAAAACAAAGCCAAGAACAAGCGGCGGCTCACAAGCTGAGCGCTGCAGGCAGAAGGTACCGGAACCCACGTGCCCACGGCTCTTGCTCTAAACACTCCTCATTCTGAAGTTCTGCCCGGGGTCAGAGAGAACCCCCAGATTTGCTTCTGTTTCAGTCATGAAGCACCCAACACAAGTGCCCATCCTTGGATACACTGGAAAACCCGGAGCCTAGAAAACAAGCATCTCCTTGCTAAAAGCAGAATACTGGGTTTCCCCTTTCTAACCCCACCCCCCAAATTGGTAAATCCTGTGGAAAGATGTGAACAAATTTTCCTCAAGGGGTTTGACTGTTCTCCTAGCAGAAGACGGGGCAAAACGAGTTAACAGCAGAGACATGCCATTTTAGACACGGCCCTTCAGTGGGGAGGTCTAAGAGGTATCTTCAAGGAGAGATCTTTTGAGGTGCTCACTCATCTTTCTAACCCCGGAATTTTAAAAGATAGGGTACAAGCAAAGCAGCTGGCCCCAAATCTTGTTTGTATTCACACTAAAGGTCAGGCTGGTCAAGTGGCTGCCTTTGCTTAACTGGCCCGCTGAGGGCGGGAGACTGAGACCCCACTTTAGAAATGTGTCCCCTTTTATATGTTTTTGCCAGAGAGACAATGGTAACCCAATTAAACAATTCCCGAGGAAGCCAAGGGCAATGAGCTGCAAACTGATGAGGCAGAAGCCGCCTGGGTAGTTCCGGCTGAGGCTGCCAGCTCCCTCACAGAGAAGCCTGGAGTGGGCACGTTTTAATGAGGAGAAAGTCCGTGCACCAGACCTTCACCCTCAGCTGACCGACTATGGTACCTGCAGCTGTGTCCTGGTAAGTGGTATAAAAGACAGGAAATTTGAAAAGTTTGATTCTCCTTGCGTGCGTAAAGCTCAGAATGAGTAAATGAAACATCCAAAAGAAACGAGTGGAAAAAAAAAAACTAGAGAAATTTTTACTGTCTAGTCTTTGAATGAGCTCCTCCCTAGATCACACGGGCTGATTTTATTTTTCCCCTGGGAGATCTGGATTAGGTCACATGATTTGATCCTCGAGGGATGCCATCTGGATGAGATCACGGGACTTGATCCCTGGGGGATCCCATCTGATGGCACAAGCTGCTCTTTGAACTGACTTGCTGTACTCTGCTATCTATGGTCCCCATGTCTAGGTGACACTTCCCTAAGCCTACTGTATACCCACAACATTCACACCTCATCCCCTGCCAAGTCCCCACACTAGCCTATGTTCAGAAGGCATCGGAATGTCTTTTCAGTCTGTAATCAAATGTCTCCTTTTGAGACACTTATGGAAGTCAGGTGGTGGTGAGACTGGCCTACAGAAAGGGGGCAAATACGGTGCTCATTAATCCACCATGATTTGGAGTGGCTCGGTGTTTCTCTGTAAGGCTGGCATACACTGAAGGTACAGTGGAGTCAGAATGATACAGGAACCCTTGGGAAAGGTGTGAGCCCCGATAGATAGAAGAATCCTCCTATCTTAGCAGAAACCCCAAATCTAGCTTCAAATGTCCACAGGGCAAGTGAGAACATGGGGTGCTCTTGGGGTGTGGAGCAGCCTCGGAGGCGCCTGGGCTGTCTTTCATCCACTTCTGAATTCATTTCATGACCGTCTCTGTCTGACCCTGCAGACTGTAGACCAGCGGGGGCTCCTGTGTATACAGAGCACATTCCATCCCATCCACAACGTCTTCCTTCCCCTTTCAACTTTACTGCAAATCAACCCATGGAAGCATCTTGGAATTGGGACAAGAAATCATGAAAGGCACTCAGACCCTCTCCAACACTTTCTTCTCTCTGGGCACAAGCAGAGAACAATGACGCAAAGCAGGCCAATGGCTGTTTACCTGAAGACACCACGTTTGAAAATAAAATTTCCTTCTACTTATGCACAGTGAATGTGCACTGGTATTTTGTTCACTTTTTCATCCACTTTCCGGGTCCAGGTCCTGACAGTCAGTGGGAGCCGTGAGTACACAAAGAGACAGGTGCAGCTCAGCACATGGGTGGGCTTGCTGGAGCTGTATCATGATCAGCTGCACTATACCAAAAGGCAGAGAGCGCTAATCATACACTTGAAGAGGTAATAATACGATATGCCCATGGAATGTTCTCTTAGCATTTGTTTTGCCAACCAAATGACATAGCCTGGTCTGCAGCGTTTATTATGAATTTATAATTCATAATATATTCAGAACATGGCTGGGAGGATTTATAGCTCGATAAGTAGATAGAAACATTCTCCAAACGTCAAGTTCCAGGGGTGGCGACTGCCCTTTCCTTGCCACTGGCTAGGTCTGAGGAAGATTCTTCCCCATGAGTCTTTTTAAAAGACTAGGAATGTCAAATGAAGTAATGAAGTGTCAGAAATGATTCAGAAGCAACACTGGCACAGACAGTTCATTAGTTGCTGCCTATGACACAGGTGACGTCACTCTGTCCCCTGTATTCTTGATGTTGCCCTTGACTCTATGAGGCCTAATCCTTAATCCTTACTGAGCACTTTCTCAGACTGGGATGCAAGCATCACACTGTTTACTCCAGTAGATGGCGTAGAAACTTGTTTTCTAAAGGCATAAAAACATCATATACAAAAGTAAACCCATGTTATAACAAAAAGGAACTTATTCTTTTCTGTTATCTATATTTCAATAGATCACTTCAGAATCCTTCCCTAAAAGGTTAGTCAACTTTACTAAGGTTTAAAAGGTTAGTTACACATACAAAGACACAAAATCAAGAGCCCATTGAACTCCCTGGGGATGTGACATTGTACAACCGTGCAGGAGAATTCACTTTTTAAACAACTGGTTCTGCTTTTAGACCCTTTATATCATATTTCAAATGTCCTGTAGCATATTAATGCAGTGTAGGCTTCCTGGTTCAGTTACACCTGCCAGGACATCACCACCACGCACCCTAGGCAGGAGCCAGCTCCCATCCTAGCTTTGTGTGTCGTGGTCCTTTGTGAGTGTACCACTCTCAGAATTGGAGCCAAAGTCATGAAAACCGCTGCCGTTCTCTGCCCGGTTTTGTAATCCCTCCAAATCAGGGTTTGGTTTCCAATTCTCTTTAGGGAACGGCAGCCAAGGAGCAGCTGGTACCGTTTCCTTTCTTGGTGCACCTGTACCTTCTGCTTTGCAAGGCGTAGAAATGGATTTGCTTCGGAAAACATGAATTCCTCGAGCTCACGATTTGCCTCATCATCCGCGGGTGCACAATGCATCAAGAGCAGGAAATGGGAAAGCGGCGTCATTAGCGGGCTGTTTAGGCGGTTCTGTTTTGCCGGTCTGTAAAATAAATCTCTTCCCTGTTCACTGCTCCGTAACGAAAGCAGCTCCCTTTGCAGATGAGTTAACTGAAAGCCGCGTGGAGAAATAAGGTGGCCTGAAGCAGCCACCGTGAGCATCCCATTGCCAGGGAACCTGAGGAGGAGGAAACTGTATCTATGTGGGTACCCGATCTATGCCAAAAATGATTTCGAGGCTGCCATTTTATATGTTTACGTGCGGCTGGAAGCAGTGTGGCCATTAGTGCTGGGTTAAAAAATAAACAGAACAAAACAAAAAGCAGCATTCTTGAAATTTTCCTTTTCTGACTGTGCCCGATAACGCTAGGAGCGAAAGCATGCTTGTCACCTGAGCTGTCTAAACGCCTATGGACATGCCGAGTCTTTAGCTCTGAGGATGGAAGAAGGCTTCCACGACTCACTAACTGGAGCAGCAGTGTGGGTTCTGATACTGATAGAATTAAATGCGCGACTGTGTAATGATAGATTTCGTATATGTTAGACAGAAGAAGAAAGAGTGATGGAGTAAAATGTTCAGAGAAACTTTAATCAAAATAGGGCAGGGGGTTGTAACGGACAGACTTGGAACGGAGGGGCTGAGGGGCAGCTAGCCACAGTGGCCTTACAGAAGGCCTACTACGTAAACACACACATAGTGGGTACTCAGTATGCACATGAAGTAAGCCGTAGCAAAGTGTCTTAATGATTAGTACGCATGAAGTCTGGTCCCCAGAGTCTCCTTATTTTTGTAACCAGGTTTTCCTCCTCCCAGAATTACTTATGTTTCTTACAATTGACTGTGGCCAGGACAAACACATCTCACTGTCCTTCAGGGCTCCTGCTGAAGATTCTCTCTCGCTGATTGTGGCCTTCCTGCTCTCCATGGTCACACTCTCTAGGCTTGCTCCATGCCATGATATGAGCCACCAGCCACGTGTGTCTGCTGAATACTAAAAGCGCGACAAGCGTCATAAGTTAGAAGGATAGCATGCTTTTAATATCATTGCAGTTCAAAATGTTTGATTTGATCTGCTAGAAAATTTAAAATTATGTATGACTTCCATTATATTTGTGTCATTATTCTGTGAGGTCTTACTGTCTGGATTCATATTTCTATAAAGCTATGGCTTGTTCATTAATTTCATGCTTCATGCTTTCCATAATACACTCACTCGCTTACTCACTCATGTACTCACACACACACTCACTCACACACTCACTTTCACATTCACTCACACACCCACTTTCACATTTACCCACTCACACTCATTTGCACACTCACACATTCACACACTTTCACACTCACGCACACACACACTTTCACACTCACTCACCCACTCATTCACACAGTGACTTTCACACTCACATACTCACTTTCACACCCACTCACACACTCACACTCATTCACTCACTCACACACACTTTCACACTCACTCACCCACTCATTCACACAGTCACTTTCACACTCACACACTCACTTTCACACTCACTCACACACTCACACTCATTCACACACTCACTCACACACTCACTCTCACACTCACTCACTCTCACATGCACTCACTCATGCACACTCAAGGTGCTTTCAATCCCCACATTTTACAAATGAGGAATTGAAGGGGATGGCACAGAAGTGTGTACTGGTGAAGACTGGTTTAGGATACGAAGTCTGGGCACCCAGTCGTCACCTACTGCGTTTCACTGCAGAGAAGCCAGTGAGAAGCCGTACTTGTGTGGATACACAGGAGGTAAACTACAGAGAGACAATGCACCATGGTAACTGCATGGTTATGTGCACCAAGGGAACAGGCAGATGGCCTAGGAAATGGTGCCCCCTAACAAAATAGGAGACACGGATAAGTGAAGGAAAAAGATACATTTCACAGCCAAGTTGAAGGTATTTGAGAGACATCCAGCGGGATGTCCAATAGGCATCTAGACGCAGTGATGTGGGGCTTGAGGCTGGGTTTTAGTTTGGACATAGTAATTCTTCTTCAAGTCCCCACCCCTCCTTGCCTTTTAAGTCACAGGGAATTCTGGTGTCAAATTAAACTTAATTCCAGACTTGGACCTTAGAGTCCTTTACCAACTGATCCCAAGCTGCATTCTGAGTTCTCCGTTGCTGAATGTGAATGCACATCAGACCTATCCAGAGCAAAAGTCTTTCCTTCAGTTTTGCTGAAATCTGTGGGGCAGTATAAGAGTTGCACAAGAGGAAGCATATAAGATACGAAGCGCTTTCAGTTTTAGAGACACAGTCTCCCAAAGCCATCGATGGACGGTCACCGAGGTTCTCTATGCCCTGTGTGGGGTTCCCTTCAGATTGAGCATGTTGGGTATCTAAGCTGCTCCATCTAAGAGGATGGAGGGATACAGGTCTTCTGAAGCAGGCACCGAGAGCCTGAAGAGTAGCTGCAGGTGGAAACTATACCTTCCTGTGTACCCGACCTATGTCGAAAATGATTTCAAGGCTGCCGCCGTACATGTTTACACGCAGCTGAAGCAGTGTGACCAGTAGTGCTGGGTTAGCACAATCACAGAATTCAGCTTGCTTCCTTCCTTTCGTGGAGTACCACCACCAAAAGTCCAACCATACCAAACCAAGAGTACCACAGCTGTATAATATATAATCACCCCACCCATCAAAGACGGCTTTTGGAGGGAATGAAATACTGACTTCCAAAGAGATGGAATGGTTGCCATGGCATTAGCAGATCATGTTTGACATGTCTTGGTAAACTTGATGACTTCTCCAGTTTCTTTAAAAACTGGGGGATGTCTCATCCTTTCTTCCTCTCCCTCCCCTCTTCCCTACTCCCAGTAGCAGATCTACCCCCTCCTTCTCCCCATTTGCTCCCAGTCACAAACCCCCAACTTTCCGTTTCCTTTAGCACTGACTAGTCCCTAACTTACTTAATGATCTGTTGACCATAATCCTCAGCCAGATGGAAGGGATCCTTCTTTGGAGGCTTTAATGGTGATATTTAGTTAAGCAACTTCCTTTTCCAACCTTGGCTTCTCTTGTTTTTTTTTTTTCTTGTCTAGTTCCTAACCAATTTGGGCCCCGATCCAATTCCAGGAAGCAGGTCTGTGGTTTCCGTTTCCTGCCTCATATTCCCTCCCCTTGCACTTCCTACAGTTCTTGCTGCACCCCGACTTTTCTCTGTGATAGAGTTACTGCACACTTATTTCCGACACAACCTCTTTGACTGATGTTTACTTGAGGATAGACTCTGCATGGCTCATACCAATCATTGGGGGAAAATCGATTAATTTGACTTCTATCTTTGTACACACAGAAGGAACCTGAAATGCCCTTCCTTTGTTTCATTTTATGCAAACCCAATAATCATGGATCCATAGCCACATTCCCCCTGTTACGCCTCATAAGTGGATTTCAGACTGCCCTCTGCGGCTGCAGTCATCCAGTGGCTTGCCAATAATTCAGAGTTTGGCAAGCAAGAGGCCCTGGAACTTGTAATATGTATTTGCTCTCTTGGCTGGGATTTTAATTCCCCAAATCACACACTCAGAAAACGCATTACTAGTATAGCTTGTCCTGTTTGTCAGTGTTTATTTAGATTTATTCCAGGGGAAAATTCAAATGGAGCTATTTAACACAATTGGGCATTAAAAGTATTTGTTTTGGTACTCATAGTTTTGGAACACACATATTAAACAGACCGAAGAGCCATGGATGAGAACCTGTTTGATCCCAGCTATGGTGGGATGGAGAGGCTGGTTTCGTGATTAAGGAAAAAGGGAGCTAGCTGAATGTTGTTTCTCTTCTTCTGTTTCTAAGCACCTTCTAGCTAACCAAAGACATCCTAGATGGCCTGTGGGACCTTGGCATCGAAGGACGACTCATGGTCTGTGCTTTGGTTCCAGTCACTGCCGGGTGGCTGTGAGCCCTTCTACTGTGCTCTTGGTGACCATGTCCTCCTGTCCAGACTCTGAAAACTCCCAAATGGAGCCACAGTAACAGAAGTGCATTTGGTAGATTAATTACCTGAAGACTAAAAAATGTGTTTGGGAGGTCTTTTATAATGCTTCAAATCCTAAGACCTCATGACCATGGAAGAACGTCTGGAGGTATTGATGGTTTTATTTTATTCGACTATAATAGGTTTTAAAGGAATAATAGGCAATGAAGAACCAAAACCAAGAAAAAATACCACAACCACAAACTCCCCACAGTCACATGACTTTTTTTGTGGTCAGAAGTAAGATACAGGATCTGGGGAGGTCAATGGATTCACAATGGCTCTCATAATGAGTACCCTTCCATGTAAAACAGGCCAATTACAGAAACTGGCTCCATCTTGGACTCCAGATGCCAGTAGTAAGTGTGGGGATGCAGGCAGCCTAGTCTTGGATCAGCATATGACTACCTGTCCATACAGTTTTTTCAGGGCAAGGCACTGTGGAAACGGACTTTCACTTGGTAAGGACCAGTAGACCGCAGGACAATACAGGAATTTGCAGAAGTCCTGCACCTTGCAGGCTCTCTTCTCTCCTTGTTATTGATTCTTCGGGGGCTTTTCAGTTTTGCTTTGCCAGTCACACATGTGACAGCTCTAATGTTCCCTGGAAATCACAATTCCATTCTTTCTTGAATATTGCCCCGCTTAGATTCAGCTGAGGGCCAATGCTCCTCAAATTTCTTATCTGGAATTACTAACTCTAACTCCCAATCCTGGGAACTTTTCTGATTCAATAGAGACAGTTAGGTACATGTGAGAAAACACGCTTGGAACATTAGGCATGTCTCACAGTTCTGGAAAGGATAACACAGCATGCATACACAGAATAGGGGAAAATGCTTCAGGACCACACAGGACAGTACATACATGCACACACAGAATAGGGAAAAAGCCTCAGGACTACACAGGACAGTACATACATGCATACACAGAATAGGGAAAGAGCCTCAGGACCACACAGGACAGTACATACATGCACACACAGAATAGGGAAAGAGCCTCAGGACTACACAGGGCAGTACATACATGCACACACAGAATAGGGAAAAAGCCTCAGAAACACACAGGACAGTACATACATGCACACACAGAGTAGGGAAAAAGTCTCAGGAACACACAGGGCAGTGCATACATGCACACACAGAATAGGGAAAAAGCCTCAGGACCACACAGGACAGTACATACATGCA
>PVIU01016115.1:0-46020 GCA_004026605.1 Ondatra zibethicus | reverse complement strand
CTTTCTCCATTTTCTTTATGTGGGCACTAAGTGCTATGAACTTTCCTCTTAGCACTGCTTTCATAGTGTCCCATAGGTTCGTGTATGTTGTTTCTTTATTTTCATTGAATTCAAGGAAGACTTTAATTTCTTTCTTTATTTCTTCCTTGACCCAGGAGTGGTTCAGTAGTTGACTGTTCAGTTTCCATGAGTTTGCAGGATTTTTGTTGGTGGAATTGTTGTTACATTCTAACTTTACTCCATGGTGATCTGACAAGACACAGGGGGTTACTCCAACCTTTTTGTATCTGTGTATGTTTGCTTTGTTACCGAGTATGTGATCAATTTTTGAGAAGGTTCCATGAGATGCTGAGAAGAAGGTATATTCTTTCCTGTTTGGGTGGAATGTTCTATAGATGTCTATTAAATCCATTTGATTCATTACATCTGGTAGTTCTCGTATTTCTTTGTTAAGTTTCTGTCTGGTTGACCTGTCCATTGGTGAGAGAGGAGTGTTGAAATCTCCTACTATTAGTGTGTGGGGTTTGATGTGAGCTTTGAGTTCTAGTAATGTTTTTTGTAAATATGTGGGTGCTTTTATATTAGGGGCATAGATATTCAGGATTGAGACTTCATCTTGATGAATCTTTTCTGTTATGAGTATGAAGTGTCCATCTCCGTCTTTTCTGATTGATTTGAGTTTGAAGTCGATTTTGTTAGATATTAGTATAGCCACACCTGCTTGTTTCTTAGGGCCGTTTGATTGAAAAACCTTTTCCCAACCCTTTCCTCTGAGATAATGTCTGTCTTTGTGGTTGAGGTGTGTTTCTTGTAAACAGCAGAATGTTGGATCCTGTTTTTGTATCCATTCTCTTAACCTGTATCTTTTTATAGGTGAATTGAGTCAGTTGATATTAAGCGTTATTAATGACCAGTGGTTGTTCATATCGGTTAATATTTTTTGTGGTAGGGTTTGTGTGTCTCCCTTCTTTGAGTTGAGGTGGTGTAGGGTTGTTAGCTGTCTGTGTTATTATGGGTGTCATTTGCCTTCCTTAGTTGTGGTTTACCTTCTAGTACTTTCTGTAAGGCTGCGTTCATGGCTTCATATTGCTTAAATTTGTTTTTATCCTGGAATATCTTGTTTTCCCCATAGATGGTGAAAGAAAGCTTTGCTGGGTATAGTAGTCTGGGCTTGCAACCATGGTCTCTTAGTTTCTGCAGCACATCTATCCAAGACCTTCTAGCTTTCATGGTTTCCATAGAGAAGTCAGGTGCAATTCTTATAGGTTTACCCTTATATGTTACTTGACCTTCTTCCTTTGCGGCTCTTAATAGTCGTTCTTTATTCTGTATGTTTTGTGTTTTGATTATTATTTGGCGAGGGGATGATTTTTTTATATCCAGCCTATTTGGTGTTCTGTATGCTTCTTGAACCTTCATAGGAATATCCTTCTTTAGGTTTGGGAAGTTTTCTTCAATGATTTTGTTGAATATATTTTCTGGGCCTTTGGAGTGGAATTCTTCTCCTTCCTCTATCCCAATTATTCTTAGATTTGGTCTTTTCATAGTGTCCTAGATTTCCTGGATGTTTTGTGTTGCGAATTTGTTGGATTTGTTGTTTCCTTCTATCACTGAGTTTATTTTCTCTATCGTGTCTTCTGCATCTGAGATTCTTTCTTTTATCTCTTGTATTCTGTTGGTTATACTTGTCTGTGTGGTTCCCGTTCGTGTATCCAGATTTTCCATTTCCCGCCATCTCTCGGTTTGTGTTTTCTTCATTGCTTTGATTTCAGTTTTCAAGTTTTGAACTGTTTCCATTACCTGTTTGATTGCTTTTCCTTGGTTTTCTAGGGTATCTTTGAGGAATTTATTCATTTCTTCTAACTTTTTGTTAGTTTTCTCATCCCTTTCGATAAAGGAGTTTTTCACCTCTTCTTTAAAGGACTCTATAACTTTCATAAAGTTACGTTTAAACTCAATTTCTTCTACTTCATCTGGGATAGGTTGCTCGGGCTTTCCTGTTCCATAATCACTGGGTTCTGGTGTTACCATGTTGCTTTTCAGGTTGTTGGACAAATTCTTTGATTGGCGCCTGCCCATCTCTTCTGAGAGTTGCCCGCTCTGCTCCGTTCGGCTCTGCTCGGCTCCCGGGGTCTGGATGAATCTGTGGAAGCTGGTTGTGCTCCTTCCTCACCCAGGGGTTCCCAGTCCAAAGGGCGGGCTTACTGAGAGATGCCCGCTCTGCTCAGCTCGGCTCCGTGGGACAAAGGAGGGCCTCTGGCAGAGGACTCGCCGTTCCCCCAAGGCCTCTGCCCCGATAGGCTGGGTTCGGGTGCAGTTGGAAACCACGCAGATGAAAAGGGATGCCCGGGGGCGAGCAGGGTTGGAATAAGCAGCAAAGCCAGTAGAGTGGGGCCCTAAGTGGCCAGAAGGCCTTGGGGATGGGCTGGGACCCACTTACCGGGGTCCAGATGAATCTGCAGAAACTGGTTGGGCGAGGTTCCCAGCCCCAAGGGCAGGCTTACTGAGGGTTGCCTGCTCTGCTCCGCTGGGCTCCCCCAAGAAGTGTTTTAATTAATATGGTTTCTGTGTGATTATTTTAGGTCTGGGTGGCAAGGAAATGAACAAGCAGCCTCCGTTTACAATTAACCCCTGGTGGCAACAGGCATCCAGACTCACTACTGATCCACACTGATGCCATAGAGAAGGCCTCCTAACAAACAGGCAAACTCACCTCTGATCTGTACTGATAGATACCATAGAGACGGCTTCGTAACTAACAACCTGGACAGAACGTCCCAACTCTCTTCTTGTAGTTTCCTGACTTTCTAAGGTGTCAGTAGCCTGGATGTACAGGCTTCTTATTCAGTGTTGTGAGAGCATGGGGGAGAGCAGTTTTAATTGGTGGACTGACTGAACGGAGTTGTCAATGTGTTCGGGTTTTCTTGTTTTTTAGGTACCACTTTTCCAATCCTCACACTAAAATGTAAAGGCAGAAATGTTGATGCCTTTCTTCTTCTGCACCTGTTGATGGTTCCAGGCTGGCTTCTTTGGCTCCCTGCCTGATACCCAGTAGCTGCAGAGAAGACCATAAAGGAGCTGAGAGATTCCTGAACAGATAAGAACACTGTCTCCAGATAATCCAGTTCTCAGTAACCACAGAAGGTGGCTCATAACCAGGGGATCTGATGCCCTCTTCTGGTCTCTGTGGGTACTGTAACAGGTAGTGTACAGACATACATGCATGCACACAAACACATATAATAAAGCAAAATAATAAGATAAAATTTTGTTTTAAAGAAAACCATAGAGCTCACGGTGGCACCCCTTCTTCATTCCTTAGATCATGAATGGATCCCAACTGTCTTTCAGTCTTTGAAAGGGCATTTCTATGTTTGTTTTAAACATGACTCAGGGGTTTGATTGTACTTGTCAGGAAAAATAGAAGAAAATATGATAGAGATGGGAGTCTGTGCCAAGCGTGAATTTGCTTTCTCTGAATGGCTCTCAGGTGGAAATCCATCCAATAGCCTTTTGTCTCTTTCCACCTGTCCTTTCTAGGACAGAAATCACCAGTGAAAGTGTTCTAGCATCTTGTTCAGGAAATAGACAGACAGCATCAATGACAAAACCAAACCAAGCCGGCAAAAGCAGCACTACAAAACGAGGACTCTGGAAACCACCTCCCTCTTCATTTTCTGAGTACTAATTTTAAAGTACATGGCCTCTTTCCACGTGTCAGGTTTGTATATAGGAAAATGTGCCTTAGAAGTTGCAATTTTCCTGAAATTACTGGCTGAGTTCAAACTCTTTCAGCCTAAATTCACCAACACAGTAGATCTCGCTGGGCTTCGGTTCGGGCTTTGAAGAATGCTTGAAGGACTCTTGGGATTTGGGAACTGAATTTGGTTTGATACAGTTGTCTGTGGATAGAGGCCAAGCATATAACTAAACACTACGCATGCACACACACACACACACACACACATATACACACACACACGTACACAAATACACACACACAAACAAACAAATCAAAAACAAAATGAAAACAAAACAAAACCCCACTCAAGATAAAGAGCCAGTTTATCCAGTAGGTCGATGGCAGCAATGTGGAGAAATCCTGCTGCAACATGGTTCCTTGCTAGTGACATGAGAACAGGTCTGCTAGGAGGTGGAAATGACTTTTGGAGCGTTGTCTTAGGAGGCAGCACAGGGTTCAATGAATGAAAAGGTGAAGTATCAACCCTGAAGTCTGAGAGAATCAGAGCTGAAGCCATGATTTTACTGGAGGAAGATATAGTCATGTGGGTTGATGACCCATGATACACACAGCAAGTGAAGCTGTGCACGGGAAGGGATACCCAAACATTGCTGGTGTGGTTGGAATTCACACACATGCTTTGAAAAGTGGATCAGTAATTTCTGGTGAAGTAAATGGTTCACTTATTCTCTGACCTAGAATTCAAAGTCCGGGAATGCAGCTTAGAGACCCTTGTATTGAGTACTGGGAGGTGCATTTCTATCATATGGAGAGACAACAAAGCTTCCTTCATTGGTAGAGTACACCAAATTATGGTTGATTTTACAGATGGATTCCATAGACCAAGGGAAGTAAGTGAATTGTAGACGTGTGTCAGCAATGATGACTGCACACTCTACAGCGAAAGGGAAAAAACACTCATTTCACAAATTGTTCACAGAATAATTCTTGAGGATTTTTATTAACAATTTTGTTACTATCGTGTGTGCGCCATGTGTATGGTATTCATACAATACAGTATGCAGATGCCCTACCTTTCTGTGGATCCTGGGGCTCAATCTCAAGTAGTTAGGCTTATGTGGAAGTGCCTTACCCAGTGAGCCATCTCACCAGCCCTGTAGACAGAATACTTCTCTTAAAATGTGTTGCATAATAGAATTTGGTGAGCATATATCTAGTAAAACAGAAAGGGGGAAGTGGAGTGAGGAAATAACCAGGCTCTGTGTTGGGATACTTGCTTTCTGAGCACCATGGGAGAAGACGGTGGCGACAGAAGAGGAATGGGGCCTTGGCCCTCTGCAGTACACGCAAGAATGATTTTCCAACTTTATGTCGCTATACACAACTTTATTTCTATACAAACCATGTCTCTTCTTTGTATGAAAGTCATCTCACTGTTTAAGGATAGAAGTACCACGGAAGCATGTGGTACTAGGGAGTAGCGATGCTCCAGGGCAAACATTTAATACAAGACTCCAAGAAAAATGATGCGTCGTGCACATGCGTTGTGCCCAGTGTAGAAAGAAGACTGAACAATTGTGGCAGAGATCACAAAAAGAGTCATGAATAGCTCATTTTCTTCTTGGTAAAGCATGGCCAGTCTGTTCCATGATTCAACCACCAGCTAATTATCACTACATTAAATCACATGGGGTATCGAGGATGGCAGAAAGTGTTCTTGTTATGAGGGAAGACAATGTAGCAAGCATATCAAAACTGTGGTTTATCATCTGGCCGCGTCAGTCTCCAAAAAGTGGCCAGTCCCACGTGACTTTCTTAATCACCAAAACTCAAAACCTCTTGCAGAAGATGATGTCCCACAGGCTGCCTTCTGCATCTCATCCATTAAACCTTTGTCAGCATCTCCACTGCTACAGTGGTCAGCTCACTACTGGTGCTATGTAAGTACAGGGAGACCCACGATGCTTGTCAAACATATTCATATGGCAATGTCATCACCCAGAAAGTAAGTGTGAGAATTATCATTATCTGCCTACATCAGATGAAGAACAAATGAGTCAGGGGCAGACACAGGGGTTACTAGGCGGTCTAGCTGTGTCCCAGAAAACAGACTTGAGACACATAGTATAATGAAAATACAATGAGAGGGATGAGAGCAGGGTAATGAACATCAGATAAAAATAAACACGGCAGGTTTATAAGAACACAAAAATGGATTTATGCAAATGAAGTACATGGTTGGGGCTAACGGTTGAGAGCAAGAGGACACCAGAAATAGTAGACACCTGAGAAGGGCAATGAACTCAAAGCTAAAGTGATTTCGAATAAAATGATGGGATGTTTTATCCTCCTGGGTCTTTGTTGTTGTTTTTTTTTTCTAGTTCACTAACAGAGTTATTAAAACAGCCAGTATTAGAAACTGGGTCTTCAGGATGAAATATAATCGAAATATTAAATTGCTTTTATCTTGCGCTTTGTACTGTGTAAATAGCAATGACTGTAGAAAGACTGAAAGTAAAGCAAGAGCTAGAGAGGTGGCTCAGCGGTAAGAGTGTGTACTGCTTTCCCAGAGGACCTGAGTTTGGTTCCCAGAAGCCATGTCAGGTGGCTCACAACTGCCTGCAACTCCAGCTCTAGGGGATCTGGAGCGTCTGGCTTCTGAGGACATCTGCACTCACATGAACATGTCCACCCTTTCCCCCACATACAGGTAATTTAAAAAATAAAATTTCAAAGTACAATTTTTACCCTGAAGAATTATGAAAACTTTGATATAAAAATGGAGTAGGAAGTAATTATTGTATCCAATTCACACAAGTAACACGTTTTGGGTATCAAGTGAGGGTGTGTTTGAGATAAACCACTTAGCCAAATTTTTGAATTCTTTCTTATCAACCTTACATTTTGTGTGGGCTTTGAGGTCTTAAACAATACATACAATAAATAAGTAAAATTAAGTATAAATTCTGGAAAATAGCAAAGATTCTGAGAAGAATGAAATAGTGTAAGGTAGGTGAGAATGTTGAATGTGAAGGTTTGGCAGCACCAATCTACTTCAAAAGGAAGATGGGCATCAAAGAGGCTCCTTATGGAGTTGGTTAGCCATTTGGGCCAAAAACTGCTCTTGCCTGGACTGCTTCGCTGGACATGCAGTACCCACAGAGAGATGACCACTGAACTTGCCTAAAGGTGAGATGATCCTTCGGGGTTCCTGATTCATAAAAGAGTCTGTGATACATTCTACAGGATACAGAAGAAAGTGACTGAACTCTCTTTCAAATTTCCTGCTTCATGAAAAAGTCTGCTGGATACTATGGGCCTGTTGGCTGAAGATCGATGCCCCAATGGTACAAAAGAACTTTGGGTGACTGTACAGGTAGCGAGATGTCTCTGCCATTTCTAGAGTTTTGGAAGTTGCTTACTTCCTGTTTACTTAGGTAATATTATATCCTTCTGGAGTCGTTGATGGAGTTGAAGAATAGATAGTTATAGTTATCGTTTTCCTTTGTTATGATAAAAGATAAAATAGATATAAATATTGTAACTGTAATTTTTGCTTGATAACTGTTTTGTTATATGTAATTTTACTATGTTAAAGTAAAAGCCTTTCTTTTTTGTTTAAACAGAAAAAGGGGGAATGGTGTAGGAGGTCCTTCTTTCTATGTGTTGCTTTTATTGGTTGAATAAAGAACCTGCCTTGGCCTTTTGATAGGGCAGAAGTTAGATAGGTGGGGAAAAGAGACCTGTAGGCTGGGAGGAAGGTTCAGGGAGAGAGCCGCCATGGAGTTGCCAGAGTCAGACATGCAGAATCTTTCCCAGTAAGCCACGAACTTGTGGTGATACATCGATTGGTGGAAATGGGTTAGATTAGGATGTGAGAGTTGGCCAAGAAGAGGCTAGATATAATGGGCCAGGCAGTAATTTAATCACTACAATTTCCATGTGGTTATTTCAGGGGCTCAGCTAGCTGGGCGGCGGGACGCAGCCTGCTCCTCCTACTACAATGTTACACAGCTAAGAGAGGACTTGACTAAGGCATTGAGTCTATGAGTCTATGTTTCAGGAGTGATGCCTACCAAACAGATACAATTTGGGAGTTGTACTGGCTAGTTTTGTGTCAACTTGACACAAGCTAGGGTATCAGAGAGTAGGGAGTCTCAGTTGAGGAAATGCCTCCATGAGATTCAGCTGTAAGACATTTTCTCAAGTAGTGATCGATGGGGAAGGCACAGCCTATGGTGCGTGATGCCATCCCTGTGCTGGTAGTCCTGGGCCCTATTAGAAACCAGGCTGATTAAGCAACTCTCTCCCATGGTCTCTGCATCAGCTCTTGTCTCCTGGATCCTGCACTGCTTTAGTTCTTGTCCTTTGGTGATGAACAACAATGTGGAAGTATGAGCCAAAAATCCCTTTCCTCCCCATCTTGCTTTATGGTCATGGTGTTTTGTTGCAGTAATAGAAACCCTAGCTAAGACAGGAGGTCTTTAAATGTGTCTTTTCAAGCTATGCTTCAATCTCTAACAGAATGGTCAGTGCTGGAAAGAAACCAGCATGTGTAGCAAATCAATAGTGTTTCAATGGCTGGACCCTTACCGTGACTATGGGGAGCACAAACTGGTCTGCACAGGTTATTAAAAATAAAATAAGAGGATGTGAAGGTGGTGGATGAAGAGTTGCATCTGGTAAGAGTTAGAGGGAGGAGTGTGGTGAATATAGTAAAATTACATTTATGAAATTCTCAAAGAATTACATGTTTTTTTTTTTTTTTAAAAAACTAACATAATATCCCAGAAGTCATGTAAAGAGAGTGCCAATTAAAGACAAGATCTTTTCAAAACTAGGTATTATAAATATGTTCAGAATTTTAAAAGAAAACTTTAATAGAAGAGATGAGAAATGGGATACATAAAAAGCAGTTGAATTAGTATTTTTAGGTAAACACAAAATAGAAATATAGTATATTAATTGTTTGGAAAATTGTCCTTAGAAAATGAGAGGCTGCAAAGCAGAAGGTTATTGGGCTAAAATACTTAACAAGCCTGGAGAAGAAAATGCAGGCATGACCTGGAGGCCAGCCTACTTGGCACAGTGTGCTTCTAAAGAAGCAAGGTGCACCATGCTCCAGAAGTCAGAACACTAAATTCTGAAGTCGCTTGAGTAGCCAATGGTTGGCTTGCATGAACTCTCTACACCTCCTTTATTGTGCCTCTTCCACATAGAGACCCTGGTGGTCCAATCTGAGGTAAAGGGCTAACAAATCACAGCCATAGACTTCCACTATATCAGTGGTGGCTCACGTGCAGTAAAGCAGGCACTGTTCCCTAAAAACTGGCTCCAGAGTGGTTGATTTCCATGCCTTTCACTAACCCAGCGGCATTGTTGTCTTGTTGGGGATGCCCCAGTAAGGACAGCACTAGCCCAAGTAAAAGCAGAAGAAATTCATAGGGAAAATGAATACATGCCTTCAGTGACCTTGGAGACAGTTTCACTGGCTCAGGTGACAGGTTGGAGTCTTGGGAGGGGAGAAGAGAAAGGGCAGACCCTTCTCCTGCTGCCTCCTGTCTAGCTAGAGGATGGGAAGGAAGGATCCCAGGAAAGCCCCTGTCAGCCTGTTGTTACTCCAAGTTTGTTGAGTCCAGGCCACATAAGGGAAGTGCTACTAGGCTCTGTGTTGTCAGGTCATGGAAGGGGCAGCATCTACCTCCCTGGGAAGGCATTTGCATCCTCTGAGAATGCTTTCTCTTCACGTCTGTCTCCTCAATAGTTGCTTCTTTAAGGTGGCCAAATGTTTCCAGAGGAAACTCTATTTGCAAATCCAGCAAGCTCAGCCTATCCCGGAATGGGCACATCTGCACTCATTATTATATGAATTTTGAAACCCTTTAAAAAACCTTAGCATATTTTTAAATTTAAATATAATGTGGGTAAATGCTAAACCACTCTTTCCTCTTAGATTAGAAATACTGTTATATTAAATCAACTTGTGGAGTCTCTTGGATATTGATATAACTATGGTATGTTTTGTGATTGTTACATAATGTATAGAAATAGGCTTACAAACCTGATCATTATCTCAGAGGATACAAGTAAATGACTTTGTAATTTATCATCTAAAAGACAGCATGAGTTGACCATTTGTTTAGAGTACAATGCTGTTGATTTAGACATTTTTAAAAGCCAACATGATGTGCAATTTTTTATTCCATCACAAGACAGTGACCATTTGGAAACTATATTTTTTTTGTCACAGATTTGTTGCTTTTACCTTGAGATGTGTTTTTCTAGACAAATTCTTTACTTGGAGCAACTTCTCCTCATTTGTCTTTCTTTAGTGTCAAACATTGCCTAGTCCTTGATTTCAAGTTTTAATTATGTGTTTGACGACTCCCCTCCAACTTCTGTAATGCAGTTTTCTTCTTATCTTGGATGATCATACAACTTGTGCTTTGAGACGGAGAACTTGGATATTACTGTAAACGGTGACATCCCATTGTGTTTCTTGAGTTTTGCCATACAGACTTTCTAGAGTGGAGGAGATACCTAGCTAGACTGGTGTTTCGTGGTCAGTAGGCATGGAGTGCGGCAGGCTCAGAGGCTCCTCCATGGCTTGGACTGTTCTTCTTTTGGATTCAATACCATTCTCTCTCACCCAGTTGTTACACCCCCTACTCTGATCTCAGAATACCTTAATTTTGGTGTTTTAAGATCACCAAATGCTGTGGGAACTCCTTCAGCCATTCCAGGCTAGTGTGGAACTCTTTTGTACGCCAACAACCAAGAACCGATCCATCACTTAAAAGTAACTCAAAGTGTGGTGCACTAACCAGGTTCATTTTGGTTTCTTTTTTTTTTTTATTTTTTCCATTCAAAAACATAATTAGATAAATAAATTTTTTTTACATTTCTTCCCCTTCTTCCGGTCCCCTCCCGCTACCTCCCACCCCTCCTCCCTCCCCCTTCTTCCTTAAAAGAGTGCATGGTGCCCTGCCCTCATTTTGGTTTCTTAGGAATTATCAAAGTCAAGAAAATATGCAGTTATGTTTTCTGAGCAACAAGTTATTTCTCTGAAAAGATAGATGACATTTCATGTTATAAATAGAAAGAAAATTGGAGAATTTGGGAGCCAAATGAATGAGGTGAATTCATCCAATTTTAGTATTCTGTGGTCAAGAATGCCTAATGCATCATCTCCCACAGTAGAACCTGCCAACAGGGCCAGGTTACTCTTGTCTCTGGGCCAAAACTATCTCTTTCCTGGACCATCAGGAGACTGTGATTGGTTTTGGCCTTCATTGTGTTTGCTTTTGTATTATTTTTGGACTGAGAGAAGGCATGTGTTTGGAAAAGCTCATTTTCTCATTTAGATAACAGTAAGTTCTCAGAGACATTGCTTCTGAGGTGATTAAAAATATCTCTAACCCATTATATACCATCTCCATAGCTCAATAATTCTTTTTATTGGTAAACTTTCCAGTTCATGCAATGCCTTATATCATTGACTTCTTCAATGCTACCTTTCTTCAGGGGCTGTTAGTGACAGTTTTTAGGAGAAAGTCGATCTCTATTAAGTACTTCAAATGGTTTATGCACTTTAGTTGGATGATGACATAATTATACTTCGTTAATAAAAATATTAAGCAAGACATTTTATTTTGATTGGGCATGTTCTCCTTGTACAGAACCATCTCTAGTCATGTCCACTATTGAGTCTTGGACTCTCAAGTTCTACAAAGTTTCCTTCTTGCCGCCTTCGGTTTTGTTTGTAGTTGAGTGCGTGAGCAGCTCTTCCCGGCTGCACTACTTCTGGTTCCAGAGTAAAACACTGCTTTGTGTTGCTCAGATGCCTTTCATCTTCCACCTTCTGATCACAGCTATTTCATAGCTCCTGCTTCTTTCAAATACCACTCTAGGAAGGAAACTGCTTTAATTTCCCATCTTTGTTGATTATATAACCCTTTTGTTTCTGATGGAGAGAAGGGTAATTTTAATTTGTTATTTTAAAAAAGATTTATTTTTAATTACAAGTTTATTTTAAAAACGTTCATACAATGTAGTTTTTCATTTCCTAACTCCTCAGGAATCCTCCCCAGCCTCCCTACCCACCTAACTCTATTCTCTCTCTCTTCTCTCTCTCTCTCTCTTCTCTCTCTCTTTTTCTCAAAACAACAACAAAACCAAAAGTCAAAGCAAGCAAAAAACCAGTAAGACAAAAATGCCAAAGCAAAATAAAGAGAACTAAATCCTGCCCCCTCTCCCCATGCACAAGAAACCCTGTGGAGTTCATTTTCTATTGGCCAGCCTGAGCATGAGTATGTGCATATGAGTACAAGTATTCCGAGGCTAGACGAGATACGGTATCCCCGGTAGCTGGAGTTACAGGCTGTTGTGGGCTGTCTGATGTGATCCTCTGCAAGGACAACCATCTCTCTTAACCACCCAGCAGTCTCTCCAATCCCAAGAAGGGAATAAAAAAAATAAAGAAAAATTGAAAACTGAAAATAACACATGAAATATGTAAAGCACTTGGCAAATCAATAGACATCTCAGTGATAGTTATGTCCTTGTGACTAATAAATACTACTGAATAGAGCTGCATTGGAGTTAAGTATATAGAATTAGAACCTCGGAGCAGTAGGAAAAAAAAAGTAAATCTCAGTGGCTTTTTACCTTCCTCCTTCATCCATGCCTCAAGATAAAGTCTCCCATGAAGACCAGCCTTAGTAGCTGCTTATGATTCTTTTTAGAAAACTCTACTGTTTCCTTGCTTTAGTAGCTTAATTAGTGGCATGTTTTAAACGGATGAATGGTTTTCCCGTGGTAACTTTGAAGGGACTTGGATTCATGTCATTCGCCTAGCGGTTGTCTTTAGGGCTTGATTTAACACACGTGATGTTGCAAGGCAATTCTACCAGAGAACAAATAGACACTCAAAGCCAAATAGAAAGTCCATACTGCTGGCTGGTGGCTTCAGGAGGAACTTGCCCAAATCATGCAGTCCTAAGCTTCACCGTTCTTTGCTTTTTATGCACAAAAACCATATTCTGTTGACACACTTGAACAGTTAGCAAGAAACAAAACACCAGAAGCCAGAGAGCAAGGTTAGTGTATTTAGGGACTTTCCTGGACCTATGGGACTAGGTCTCTGATGGATGATGCTTTTGTTGCCATTTTGACAGGTGTTGAGGCCTATGCACTGGTGGCTAAGGTCAGAATGGCGCCTCTACCATGCCATTGGTTGTGTAAGGCCTCGGATCCTGTTATATTAGCGTCTTCATTTACTATACCTGCTATAGATGGACTGCACTGCCTTCCTTCTGAGGAAAGTGACAAAATCACTAGACTCAGCTCTTGATTCCTTCTCCACCTACGGCTCCCATTTTGGTTTATTCCTTTATATAATTTCATTTATAACTCTACATAATCCCCCCTGTACATTTCTCAGCTAGTTTTAGTACTTCCTATGAGCATAAAACGACAATAAAGAAACAAACAAAAATAAAAAATTAACTGCTTGTTAAACATGTTTTCTAACTTTACTCATTTTTAAATTTAATTATTTTATTTTTATGTTTCCAGATTGATGTTATCATGTCAATCCATATTTGGCACTTCTTTCTGCAGATTGCTTTAACAATGAAACTGAAATGAGTCCTTGGCTCAATTCCAGCTCAGATTTTAAGCATTTGAATCATGCCCACGATGAGCATTTCTTTAGGTTGTAGATGCTTCAGGATAAAGAGCCAGGCTCAGACTGTGTACCCCATGACAGCTGTAACATAGCATCATTTCTAAAGAAGGCACCAATGCACATTCCCATTGCCCCCGAAGAAGAAGCAAGCAGTCATTCCTTGGTGACTCCCCAGAAAGCTGACTTTGCAGTGTCATGAATCTCTTTGATGGTCCTCTTGTAGACTTGTGTGGCTTTGTTTCCCATCGGGATCAAAGAGAAGCATGCTACAAGAGACTGTTTACTTGGTCCAGAGGGAGTGACAATGTTCTTGGAATAGATGTGAATGTACTTTCTAGAGTTGGTGATTCGACCAAAACTGAGGAAAGCACACTGGCTATGGAAGGAGGGCTGGGACCAACTTTCCAAGAGGCTGTTTTCTGAGGTCAATATTATTTTCCACTCAAGTGTTCATTTAACTTCCATTATTACTAGCTTCAGGCTGCACCCACATGTTTGAGATCCCTCTCTTGTCAAGAGATGAGTGAAACCTGGAATTTAAGCTCCTGCAACCTTATGCACATTTTTATATAAATTGATAATATGATTTGAGATCACTTCTCCCAAGCAGCATTAGTGACTTAAGATCAAGGCTATGTTAAGAGTGTTACACTCAGGTGCCTCACTCAGTTCAACTTATGAAAATGATAAATAATATTAAGAGGCCTTTAATTCCTGATTTCGAATCTTTCTTTCATATTTTAGAAGAATATTTTGTTGTTTCTTTTTGAGCCAGGGTCTGACTATGTAATTCTAGCTGTTTGGAACTCACTCTATAAACCAGGCTGGCCTTGAACTCAAGAGATCTGCCTGCCTCAGTCTCTTGAGTGCTTCTATTAAAGGTGTGCACAACCACACCCAGCTCTAGGGTTTTTCTTTAATCAACATGTAAAACGTTAGCAAACTAAATTAAAGAATAATGGATAGTAACTTGCCCATTATTAGAAAACTAAACAAGTTTGACACCTCTAATGGTGTTGCATCTTCAATTTCCATGCAAAAAATATATTCGTATAAGAAATAGATGTCATATATATATTTATATTTCAGCATTTCTGACTATTCCATTTGAGTTTTGGTAACAGAATACTACAGGTGGAATGATTTGTAGGGAAAAGGAATTTATGTTTTATTCTTGGAGGAGCTGGGAATCTGAAGGCATTGGCATTTTTGTTTGGTAAGTTAGTCAGCTTCCTCTTACTATAACCAACATGCCAGAGGTTGTCAAATGACCAAGGGAGAGACTGACTTTAGTTCATATGTTTTAAGTGTCAGTTACAATTAACAGCAACATTGGCTGTCTTCAGTTTCTTGTAGCACACCAGAGTGGAGATAAGCGTTGGGACAAAGCCAAGGGAGCAGGCTCCCACAGTCTTTTTCAAGGGCGCATCTCCAATAGTCTAGGCCATCCTACCAGGCCTCACCTTCTAAATCTTCCATAACTCCTCAGTACACTAAGCCTTTAGGCACATCGCAGATCTGAAACACACACACACACACACACACACACACACACACACACACACACACACACACACACACGGCTTCCTGTTGGATCTTATCATGGCAGAAATCAGAAAAGCAAGCTTGCTGAAGGCTGAGGCTTATTGCTGAATGACCCAACTAACATGGGAGAGGGAGCAATCCTTAGGACCCAGCAACCTCTCGAAGACCCCAAATCAGAAGGGACAAGTTCAGACCATGTTGCTTTGGCATCTGAGTTTATTCCTGTTGTATGTACAGGGTACAGATGCACCAATCCAGGTATTTTTGGATCCTTGCTTATGCATATGTCAAGGACCAATTTTCCAATTCTGTATTTTCCTTGCTGATTGCCTTTTAAGACTTTTCTCACTAATGGGCCAGCTTTCTAATTATTTGAATTAAGTTTTGGAGACCTCTCCTTGCCTGCGTTCAGAGTAATTACTTCACATCACACTCTCCTCCAAAGACAGCTTTATAATGAGAGTTTTCTTACCATTATCCTCAGTAATTTGAAGATAAATAGTTAGATTAGATTTTTGTCTCATTTTCTTTTGTGCTGTATTAATCAAGGTCTTTCGCTGATGACCCAGCTGATTTCTAGACTGTCCTAAGAAAAGAAAGCAAAATCTTACTTTCTTTAACATTAGAAGCCTTTCCACATTTAGTGTTTTATTTGCAGACTCTTTTTTGGAACCTTTTTCATAATATAAGAAAGCATTTTTTTTTTCCTTTTTGCCACTTTAGTGATAATAGTTTTCTACGCTAATGTTTTATTTTTGCATATGTGTATCCATGTACATATAAGTGTGGGTATACATGTGTACATGTACATGTAGAAGTCAGAGGTTGATATTGAAAGTTTTTTTTTTAAATCATGTTCTACCTTGCATATCAAGGCAGGGTCTCCACCTTGCATATCAAGGCAGGTTCTCTTCCTTACATGTTAAGGCAGGGTCTCTACCTTACATGTTGAGGCAGGGTCTCCACCTTACAGATTGAGGCATGGTCTCTACTTTATATATCAAGGCAGGACTCTCATTTGAACATGGAGCACAACAATTCAGCTAGTATGGCAAGCCATCTTGCTTTAAGGACATCCCAATTGTCTGCTGAATTCTAGGATTGCAGGCAGGCTTATACCTGCCCAGAATTTATGTAGGGGCTGAAGATCTGAATTCTACTCCTCAAACTTACACCATAAGTGCTTTGCCCATTGAGCCAGCTCTCTGGCCTGTATGCTGAGTTTTGATTGAGTTAGTAATAAACTGTCTTGCTACAAGTCGCAGCATTATATAGTAATTGCTCAGCCATCTTTTCATGAATGACTTATCAGAGCCGAAGGCCCTGGTCAAGGTTAAACCAAAAGGCAAGGCTTTTTGGCACTATTCCTTATGAATAAAGTAGCTGTCTTTTGCTGTAGATTTTCACTGTAGCTCACTCTCTTTCTGTTACATATTTAGAAATTAATTCCCACAAATTAGAAGCATCTTCTATGCTTTTGGGGCTTACTAATCACCTTTCCCTAGCTACTTGTGAAAACAGTTTCTTACTGCCAGGCCTTCGGTCCTCTTTCCTAGGTAAATGCCAAAATCTGTCTTCCTGCAATTATCTTTATCAGCAGATATTTGGTCAGTGTTTAGGGCAAGGAAAAAATACTCCATTTAAAATATTCACAGATATACAAGGACACATACTTACTACTTGTCCAAGCTGCTGCTCTGGTTTTACCTCACTTATAGCTAAGGAATGCAATGGCCTAACACTAAGCTTCATTAAAAGATACCTAACTCTCTATGTTTACTTTCACCTCAATTTACTGATGATTTTAGTTCAGTAAATTTACTGCTTGTGTTTCACTCTCAAGGACAGCAGAAGAGATAATTAACTGCAATCCAAGAGAAAGACTCACTTTCTGCTAGAGGCACAGACACAAAAACCCGACCAAGATCAGGATGGCTGATAACAGGATACCCTGGAACTGATAATTTAGAGACCTCTTTGTTTCTACCACTTAGGGCAATAAGTGTAAACTCCAGATCTAGGCCCATCGAAATTACAGCATCTGGTGAATGTGCTAATCAGATCAGAAGCCATTAGCTTCTCTTTGACTGTTTATGTAGGTTGCCTGGTTACCCCATATCCTCTATGCATGCTGGGAGATAAGAGGCATGCTGATTTTAAATACAATCCATGCCCTATTCATAATTTTACTAAAAATAAACCTTTAGCTCTTTTATCTACCATCTAAAAATGTAGTGTAGCACACAAACCTTCCCTCTCGAGAATCCCCTAATGATTTAATTCCTTTCTTAACTAACTTTCTCCATTATGAATTTCACCAGACATGCACTAGTCACTTCCACCTTTGACCTGTCAGCCACGGATCTGTGTGTGTGTATGTGAAAACCTTATCTAATTTTTTTTATGGGGAAAAAGAATTCTAGCCATAGGATCTGGAGGGCAGGGTAAATGCTGGATTTAAGGGTATATATTACATATATTATTATATGTTACATTTTTAACAAAGGGAAGAAGAAAGAAACATGGACAGGTGGATCCTGTTGTGAGTAGATTTCTTACACCCCAGATTCTAGCCCCCTTTGCTTATTGTGGGGTCTTTAATTAAACCTTGAGAGGAATTTCTTAAGAGCTGGACTCTTAAGGACGCCATTACTGTCTTTCCTACCTATTTAAATCTTATACTCATATTCTCAAGAAGTAGTTATATAGTTTATTTCCTACCCCTGTAGACAGTTACTGGAGGGCTGTACATATATCCAGGCAGTGGTACTGGCTTTCTGACAACCAGGTATTTCTTTCAGTAGACACATCTAAGAGCCTGTTGGGTGCTTCATTACAGACATAGAGCAAGAACCATCAGCTGAATGTACTTGCCAAGTTCAGACACTGTGCAGTTGTCGTAGACACTTTTCCTGACTGAATCATCACCTTGTGCTATGGTGATCTCATATGTCTCTTATGATGAAGGAAATGAAACTAGACAGTCTGAGGAATGTGGCTAAATTCAGCAATAAATAGATGAAGGGATTCGAACTTAGGGTGGTCGTCTCTGAAAAACCCCTTAGGTTATGTGCTTGGGCAATCCATGACATGTAAATGCAAGGGGTTCTCTTGGCTCTGTCACCTCTATTTTCGGCTCAGTGATAGTAGCTGACTTCCTGGTTTTTTTTTCTGCTCCCACTAGTGGCCTTTTATGAATTATAGCAGTGCTCTTCCCTGGTGAAGACTATTTCTCCTGCTCACAGCAGTCCTTACTAGAGTATAGTTCTTTAACAAATGCTCAACTGTAAAAGCGTATAGCTACAAGTAACATTATACAAACTGAGAAACTGAGAAGGTTTTATTTAGGAATACACAGGCACTCACACACATACATATGTATAAAATGTACGTATTAAATTTATATATATATATATATATTTCCTCCTAGTGATCATGAGGTGAAGAGGTTTCCTTTGCTGCTCTTTCCTGTGGTGATGTTTCTGCCACTAAATCTCATAGCCATTGTACCAAGTGACCATGGTAAACAACCATATGATAAAATTAACCTCTATACCTTATAATTGGATTATCTCATGTATTATCCCAGTGGCTTTCCAGCTATGGTGGCAAGTGGTAAGCTCAAATGAATTTGTCCTAACTGGGAACCGTGTGAGGCAGCATGCTAGAGAAGTGTACTTACTTGATACTACTAAACCAATAGGTGCACAAAATGTGTTATTTTCTAAGCAAATGTCAGAATATCTGCTCTCATCATTTTGTAGGTTCTTCTAGTTAGAATATTATTACATTGCTATTTAATGCCCTTGCTTGTGTTGACTAGTCAATATTTCTACAAGTTAGACTTTTATTTCGTGAATTCTGTCACACTGTGCTGATGGCCTTCGATTTTCTGTACATGGTCATGCTGATATGTAGTAAATCTAGTGAACCTTTAGCCATCTGCTTGTGCCTAACATAAATATTCATACAGAGCCCTTCAGGGACCATTCACATATTTATAAAAACTGTGAAACTGGGATGGTGCAAAGAGGGAAGCGCCTCTTTTTATTTCCACAGGAAATTAGCCAGATGGCTTGTAAAGGTGTCTGTCCAGCTGCGTCCAGCTGCGTTTCATCAAATACCCGCAAGGTCAGTTACATCTCCCACAAAACATGTAATGAGGTTTGTCGTAGGCTCCTTCCTTGGGCATCTTCTTTGCAAAGCCAGGCTGTGTAAGAAGAGCCAGGATAGATTTCCATCTTTCTCCCTGCCTCCTTTGGACCCGTAAATAAGCATGCTGTTAGTGATCTGCCGTCTGTACAACTGGGACGAGCGTTTTGATCTATGAAGCTTTGTAGCAATTACAGCTACCTGGATTCAGCCGCGCTGTGCTTTTCCTACCCCGCTGCTGTGGACATTTAGCAGCGGGGTGCCCTTGACAGCCTCATGACTTATTTAAAAAAACAAAGATGAAACATAACAAATTAGGCAGTGAAATGTCTTAGGGAGTAAGCACGTGGCTTAAGTATAATGGTTCCTCCTACCTGACTCCAAGGTCATTTATTGTTATGTCGGTGTGTTTGGCCTGGCTACTCCGCTTACCACACAGTGATAGAAACCTCCTACCCTGTAAACACCTTCTATTCACCCTTTTATCTCTTGCTCCTCTGAGAAACATGAACTCAGGAAGTTCAGAGTGGCTCAGTGCCCTTGAAGAGAATCCATCCATTGAGTAAAGAAGTGTGGGCTGAGACTTCACACCCGCTTCTCCCCCAGCTGAGATGGGACTCTATGCACCTTCTAGAAGCCCTGCTCTTCCAGCACCTTCCAGAGTTCCGCGCTTACAGTCTCCTCAGGATTCAGAGTGAACCAGAATATACGTCTGTCTTCTGAACATTTGAAAAACAACGCTGTAATGTTTGATTTTAGTTTCTTCATTTTTCAAGTGAAAGTATTTCTGTCTTGTGAGCGTACAAATCAGTCATCTCTGTGGGTGACTAAGGATTAGGTGCCATTCCTCCTCTCCTGGAAGCTGTGGCCTAGCTGGGAGAATGGTGCCTGTGATTTATTAGCAAACAGCAGGAAGCAGAGGATTATCATCAGCAGTGGGAACAGGAGCATGCCCTCTCTTCCACACAGTCTCCCCTGGCTCTCTGGGGTAAGCAGAAAAGGCACAGGTTAGTTATGATTACTAGAAAAAGATGTAGCTCCATGGCAGTGAGTGCTTAACACATGGGAGGCCAGGGTTCAATGACCGTCAGTACACACACACACACACACACACACACACACACACACACACACACACCCTGACATACACACGCAGACACAAATATATATACAAACACAGATACACAGACACACTTCACACAAATATACATATACATACATATGCCTCTCCACACAAGCATGTATAGTAAAACACACAGACATACTTCATATGCACACCCATGTATACACACATATACACATGCCCAGACACAATATAAACACAAACATATATACAAACATCAAAGATAGACACACAGACACACTTCATACACACACACACACACACACACACACACACACACACACACAGTTAACTCAGCAAAAAGATGTTTTCAGGCATTGTTAGAAAAGTCAGTTCTGTCAGCTTGAGTTTATAAATGCTAAAGAAAGCAACAAGTCTTTTACATTACATTTTTTGCAACCACTGCATTAGCTCCATTTGTCACTCGTAATCATTTCTAGTAATAAAAAATTATTGACAAGAAAGACTGTTTTTTATATATGGTAGTAGTTTTTAACATATTTCAATTTATACATTACATATGTGTAGTACTGTCTGTTATAGAAGTTTTAATGAAGATATTGTTGAGGGAAAAAGTACCAAAGTACCAACCATGTAAACATGTATGGCATATAATCACACAATGCTCTATGATTATGATAAATGAGTAGATTAGTAGTTATGATTATTAATTTGAATCATGTACTTGATTGGCCTAAGAGCCACTTAGTGGATAACACTTGTGAGTGTGTCCATGGGAACTTTCCAGGCAGGATTCCCCAGGTAGGGAGACTCACCCTGAGTTGGGGCAGCACTTTGCAGTAGACTGAGGAAGACGGCTAGCAGAGGCTTGCTCTCCTTCTGCCTCTGGCAGTCTCTCTGACCGCATGCCACCTGTTGGGGTATTCTGCCTTGCCTCAGACCCAGAAAGAATGGACTCAGGGTAGAAATGCATTAAATTTTAATTTTGAGAATTTCACATGAGTATTGTACTTATACCATTTCCCCTTCCCGCTCCCCCATCTCTTCCCAGCTCTCACCACTCCATCTCAAATTTATGACCACTTCTGCAATTATTGTCGGTAAGTATATGAATATATAGCATATTTTCTTTTAATCTTGAGTCTTCCATTGAAGATAATACATATTTAGTTATCTGCTATAGTTTGTTCCTTAGTAGATTCTGTTATGTGTTTGGTCCATCATCTATTTATACATTCACCAATTAAAGGTCAGCTAGGATGTTTTTCCTTTTAGTTTGTTGTTGAAGAATGTATGTCCATGGTAATAAAAACAGGATGACCCCCCAACCTTACTGTTTATTGAAACCTCTGAAACTGAGAGTCAAAACTGACCTCACCTCTCTTATACAGTTTCTGTCTGGCATTTATCCCAGCCATGAAAAGCATGACCCTCACACTGGCTTACATATTTGTAATTCCTATACACATCTTACTATTTTTAAAGATGTTTCTTCTTAACACTTGACTGTAAACATGCCACATTATGTAAAGAGCTACCCCAACCAATTCATGCTTGTCTACAGAGGCTGGGTGTAGCCTTGGGCTGGACGGAATTTGTGTAACAGAATTTCTGCGACAGAAATTGTGTGACAGTACACTTCACTGACCCATGCCTTTGTTAAGGGACATCTACACAAGTCTGTAGGTGTCAGACTGCTTCAGTTTTTCACACGGACACACAGAATTTTGTAGTGTAGATGCTTCTCTGTTTACATAAAGGTCTTGCTTATTCCATTGACAAAACTCTAGAAATGCCTCGATCTCACCCCATCATGAACAGAGTGCTATGCCTCCGTTTTCACAGATGGTGGTTTTGTACTGGGGTAGAAATAGATCTTAGAATTTGGGAAGTTATTTATGTGATATGACATTTAAAATTTTAATGTGAATTTGGCAAATTTTTCTTGGTTCTGTGTATGGTTTAACTCTAGTAATTTATAGCTTTCCCATTCCTTCAACAAAGCATGGCATTATATGAGAGGAATTGGAGACTATAGAATTTCAACAAGATTGTATTTAAGGGAAAGATGAGACAATTTATCAAATTCATTTTAGGATTTTCCTGTACAAGTCATTATGGTAAAATACAGTATTTATTTACATGTGTATTTTAATTCATGAAAAAGGTATAAGAGATGAACATAATAAACCCATTTCTGGAAAGAAGAGGGAGGAAGGTTTGTCTCATCTGAAGCTTCTAGGTCACAGTTCCTCATTGTGGGAAGTCAGAGACAGAATTTAGGAGAGGATTCTGGAAACAGGAACTGAAGCAGGAACCATGGAGGAATTCTGCTTACTCACTTGCTCTTTCTGGCTCACATGAAGCCTACTTTCTTTCCATCACTTTTATTTTAATTAAAATATAATTGCATTATTTCTTTTTTCCCTTTCCTCCCTCTAATTCCCCTCATACTATCCACACTCTTTGAAATTCAGGACCATTCCTCTTGTTGTTGTTTCATAAATATGCATAAATGCATAAATATAACCAACCTCATTTAGTGTTGCTTGTGTATATGATTTCAGAATGACCACTTGTTTTTGTTAACAACATGGGTAAGTGTTATTCTTAGAGCTGGGGAGAGAGCTGAGAGTTTCTTTACATTTTCCAGGCAATATACACACATGACTTATGACACTATAAAACATTTTAGAGGCAGGAGAGGGAGAGAGAGCTCAGCAGTTAAGAGCACTGGCTGCTCTTGTAGAGAGAGTCTAGGTTCAATTTCTAGAACTTACACGTTGCTCACAACTGTCAGTAATTATAGTTTTGGGGGCTCTGATACCCTCTTTTGGCTTCTCTGTGTCCCAGACACACACATGATACACAAACTTGGTGTGGGACAATGGTGTATTCTGTCAATTATGTTTTAAATAAATGCTGATTGGCCAGTAGCCAAGCAGGAAGTATAGGCGGGACAACCAGACAGGAAGTAGAGGTGGGACAAGGAGAACAGGAGAATCTAGAAAGAAGGAAGCCCATTCCTCCCCAGTCCTGTCCAGACACTGAAGAAGCAGGATGTGACCTGTCCTGCGGCTTACATATACTAGAATAATGGGTTAATATAAGTTAATAAGAGCTAATAAAAAGCCTGAGCTAATGGGCAAATCAATTTATATTTAATGCAGACTCTCTGTGTGATTTTCTTTGGGACTTGCCGGCTGTGGGAACTGGGCAGGACACAAACGCAACAAGCAGGCACTCATGTTACACAAAATTAAATAAGGCAAAACACCAATAAAAAAGAAAGCATTTAAAAATCTGGCATTATTATGACAAATATTTTATTTATCTTCAGGCAATAAAAGATGAATATAAAGAATATAATGTTTTCTTATTATTTCCATTTTTAAAATGTCATGTTCTACACATTGAATATTTTGAAGGTTTTTGGAAATTGACTTTACCCCTGTCCTCATCTGTATTTTGGCATGTTCTGGAGGTCAAACCTGCATTCTACTAATGTATTTGTTATTGTAGAATGCCCCTGAAACCATGAAACATCATGTGCAGCATGGCAACAAGCGTGGCTCAACTGCAAAGACAACAACACGCAGAAGTGGAGATGTGTGGCACAGTGGTCACTGGCTGATCACAATTCTAAGATGTGTTTGTTCCAGGTGTCACCAATGCAGGAATGTTACAAAGGAGAGAAGCTGATGGGATTTTAGATGTCCTCACAATAGAATGGTGGGAATCCACCATAAGAAATGTTTTCTCTCTACCCCAATCCCCCTGGTCCTACACAAGTGTACTAGAAGAATTCTCTTCTGCTTGCTCTAAGTTCTTGCTTCCCAGTCCCACTTGCTTGTCATCACGTGACAATGTGACTCTCATACCTGATACTATATCGAGTATCTTAGTTCTAGGGTCACCAGTGACATCTTCATCCAAAAGGAGCTTCCTCACTTGTTTTACCAAAGCTGAGCTTGACCACAAGCCAACACTTTCCTGATTCTTTTTCTCTGCTGTTCATCCACTATATCCATCCCTACTTCTTATTTTCCCTATCTTAAATGTTCATACACTTCTGTTTCAAAGCCAGGTGCACTTTACCATACCAAGCACAGCAAACAAGATCCAGTCAATAATCCACATGAATGAAATAGTCGACAAAATGGTGTAAGCCATGCTGAAGTTTGTAGCCAGATAGACAACATGTGACTTAGTGAATGACATTCAAGCTCAGTAAATAGTAATTTTATAAAGAATACAAGTGAAAGGAATCTATAGAAAGCAAAATAAATTATTTTGCTGGACTTATTTGCTGTTGGGTGCCTTCTGGTTTCTTTTTTATAGAATGCAATATTCATCTGATTGACTTCAACAGTTATCTATACTCACCCCCTAATTTACAAATCTGCTCTTTGGATCCTTTTTGAGTTGAAGACTGTGACCTAAATGAGGCCATTCAGCCATGTCTCCTTGAATCTTGTAGAAGTCATTCCCCTCCCTGCCCCACACTGTGGATCCCTTATGTTCTCTCTGGTCTCTTGACTTGCATCGTGACCTCTCCTTCTGTTTTGTGGTAACAAACAGTCTGCCTCCCTACAAGTCTCTATTTCTCTGATCTCTTTTTCATAGTCTTCCTTTGTTTATTTCATCAGGACTTTCTTCATTACCACGGGAAATCTCTTGCCAGAATGTCCTTGTGCTCAGCTGTTTTTTTCCCCTCCATTTTGCTGTGTTCTCAGATCAACGTGGGTACAATGACCTCCAGAGGTCTAACCTGACACCTCAGTATGCATCTTCTGCAGACCCTTGGCTGTGTGGTTTGATGCTGGTTTTGGATTTCCATCACCTACTGATTAGACCCCATTTTAAGAGCACATCTGTGTATCCTCTAACTGGCTATCCCAAGTTCTTTGAGAGATAACTTGTCATCCATGGCCAATGAGTTGTATAGATCCACATGTAACATATATACCTAGACACTGCTCCCTCCACATTTGCCAAATTAATAAACATGACATTATTTATTAACATTTCCTCTAAATATTAGGCCTGCACTTACTTTATATTAGTATTTTTATTAAAAGAGAAGGTTGATATGGTGTAGATTAGCAAGTACTATGAACTTTACGATATGAAGAATAATTTTAGAACATGTTTAATATAGACTTAAGTACCCCATATGATTTCTATGAAAATTACATAAAATGAACTATGATAAGCTATATGAATACTTCTAAAATCTTTAATTTTGAGGACTGGAAAGATGGCCCTGTTGTTAAAGGAACACACTGCTCTTGCAGAGGACCTGAGCTTGGATCCCAGTGCCCACATTGATTGGCTCACAACTGTAACTCCAGCTTTAAGGAAGCCAATGTCTCCTTTCAAGTCAACAGGCACCTGCATTACATGCTCAAATGTACACACAGACACACATACATGTTGATACACACATAAAATAAAATTACGAAGATTTCTTTTAAATATTTATTTACTTTCATGTTATATGTATGAGTGTTTGACTATATGCTACTGGATTTAGACATGGTTGTGAGCCACCATGTTGGTGCTGGGAACTGAACTTCAGGTCCTCTGGAAGAGCAGCCTGTGAGTGCTCTTACCCTCTGTACTACCAAGCTTCTTAAAAAGATGAAGCATATACTCACATGGTGGTTATGACTATTTTAATATTTTTAATATACTGGAAATAAACCCAATAATTGAAAGCTAAAAGTAACAGAGCAAGAAGAAAGTCCCCTGTCTGTGAGCAGATGCGCAGCATTTCCTAGAAGTCAAACTATGTGAAGTGCAGAGCAAGGGGGGTGAACGGGAGGCATAGCCCCCTCTTCAGTCTTTCCCATGTAGGTCTGATGGCTTGATCTCCTGTAAAGAATACGTACTTTATGTTTTATTTTTTATTTTAAAAACATAATTGAGGCAATATTGAATAAAAATAGAATAATGATTTTAATTGTACATTTTAATGAGATTAGCAAAAGCATTCTCAAGTATAATTGCAACATGAAATATTGGGGACTTTCCTCATTTCAAAGAATTCTTGTGTTGCTCCTAGATAAACCTCTCACTCAAATGACACATCTGCTTTTTATTAAGAACTTTTTATTCATAAGTTCTGAATTTTATACAAATGAAATTTTACAGTTTACTGTTATTTAGTACCCAAATTTTCTGATAAGTATACTGTTTCTGTGTTAGTCTGAATATTACATAGATCAAGAATTTATAATTTTAATTGTTGAGTACTATCCCAGTATATGGATCTATAAGAACATACTTATGAACTCATCTGTTGGAAAGTGTTGGAGTTATTCTTCCTTTGGGGTTATTATGAATAAAACTGACTCTAATGGTTGCCTACAAATTTCTGATAGGATATTTGACTTAATTACTCTTCAGTAAGTACCTAGGGTTAAAATTGCTGGGTCATATAATAAATGTATTTTAATCTTTATGAAAAGTAACAGTTTTAAATTTTTAAAAATTTAGATTTTAGATAATTTAATGGAAATCTCTCAAGCTTTGATTGAACCTCATCATCTTGAGTGTTTGATATCAGGCCATTCTTGCGTATGCAAGGTGACATAATATGTTCTAACTGTTGTTTCTGGATTTTGGGTGTTATTCATTCTCCGTCCTTACATCATCTTTAGTAGGATGATACTGAAAGACCTTTGACCATTGCTCTTAGTTTCAGTTCTATGCATTCTGGATTGGAATAACCAGATTATTATAAGAATTTTCTGACCTTGTGCTCTGCTTTTTTGGTTTTGTTAATATAATGTTTGGAGTTATATTTTGTTGGAAATGAATTTATGAATATTTTCTCTAAGGACTTTTTACTGCTTCGAGGTGGTAAAGAAGATACTTTAATTTTAGTTTTTGATCTTAGGTCAATCAGAAAAATAGATTGTTTTTTGGATAGTATTTCTTTTGATGTAGACATACATTCATTCTTATTAAACCCCTCTTCAACCATTTATCTGATTCTTAAACCAATACCCTAATAGGTTTTATTCAGAGTTTTCTGTAAACCCTGAAGTTAAGTCATATGATTCTGACATTATTCTCTTGGCAGTTTTTCATCAATCAACTTTGCTTTCATTTCTGAAATTTGTATGTAAGCTTTTCAATTTTTTTTAAAAAAATCAGAATAAACTTGAGTGATTACACTGCATTAGTCCACCAATTAGGACAGGACAGATAATGTGAAACTGTTGAACTTTCCAGTCCATGGAGATGATGTTTCATATATATACTTTTATTCCCATGTATTTCAAATACTTCTACTTTATTTTAAAATGCTTTTCAGTTTTCAATATTTTTCAGTTTTTTGGATTGTATGTTTACAATCCTTAAAAATGGCCATTTATTCTTTTATATTATCTTTCTATAATTTCCATGGAAATGTCTCACATATTTTCTGTAAAATCTATCCCAAAGCTATAATAAATGTCAATACATTATTTGCTTTTCTTCATTTAGTCATTGCTCAGAAGTACAATTAATTGTAGAACTCGTTCTTTTAATCAGAACGGCGCTTAAATTCACCTGTTATGTACTGTGGGTAATTAGGACACTGTGAGGGAATTTTATGCATAAGAGAAGTAGTTGTATTCTGTGGTCTCAAGTGTTCTCTGTATTTGTGAGATGTTCTATGTCTTTACATAAAAGACAAAAACCTGGGCTGGAGAGATGGCTTAGTCATTAAGAGGGTGCTCTGCTCTGCAGAAGACCCGAGTTTTGTTTCCAACAGTCACGTAGGGGAGCTTATCACGGCTGTGACTCTAGCTGCGGGACACACAGAGCCCGTCTGGCCTTGTGGTCATCCACACTCGTGTGCACATCACACAGTACACACAATTAAAAACAAAACAACAACTTACAAACAGAATAGAAGCAGAGTCTGTCCACACCGGAATGACTAGGAAAGATAACTGGTGAATACAAGGGTCTAGTGTAGCATCCGTACTTTGACCTCCTTTTCACATTCAACAGAAGTGTGTATTTTTGCCTGATTACCTAAACTGTAAAGTAGAATTTTTTTTAAAAAAATGTGCCCAAATCACATAAAGACACAAAGAAAGGTAAACATTCCTTGGCTAATGTGAGACTCTCTTGAGATTAAATTTGAAGATGTTTCTGCTACTTAAACCTTAAGAGGATATGTAAATAAGTACAAAAATATTTAATGTATTTAAATTATTAAATTCATAATGCCGAAACAGTTGGTCATCACCACATGCTGATCATCAATTCATTATCATTGATCATTGGGCATTGTCAATTGAGGAGAAAGGATCAGTTATTTGCAATAATTTTTGCATAGTTTTATGTCATTTTTAATGATATGTGGGTCTTCATGTATGTGTGTTTGAGTACAGTTACCTGTGGAGACCAGAAAAAGGTGTCAGATGCCCTGGAGCTGGAGGTACAGTCACTTGTGAGCTGTGGTTGCTGAACCAAAGTTAGTCTGGAAGAACAGGTTACACTCTTACCCACTGAGACATCTCTTGGCTCCATGGCTGAGAATATATATGTAAATATATTTAAGCATATATAAAAATTATATGTGTATATATTATATATAAATGTGCACATTCATACATATATGTATGTATATGTATATATGAGACAGAGAAAGTCTCAAAGTACTCTTACTGTGGGTATTGACTAGAATAAAACAGTACAATACTTGCACCAATTTTTGTTTTTGATTTTTTGTTTGTTTGTTTTGTTTTTCGAGACAGCATTTCTTGGTATCTTTGGAGCCTGTCCTGAAACTAGCTCAGTTTGAGGTTGGCTTCAAGCTCACAGAGATCCACCTGCCTCTGCCTCCCAAGAACTGGGATTAAAGTCATGCGCCACCACTGCTTTATAGTGGGATAATCAAATAGTACCAAAAAACAACCTTCTGTAAAAATAATTGAGATGATTCATATAAAACAAATGACAGAATTACAACTTAACCAAATGAATGAATGTGTCTTGGCACTCAGTATCAGCTGTCTAAACTTTACATTGTAAATTTTTTTTTCTTTTTGGTTTGTTATTTTGTTTTTATTTTTAAACAGAGTCTTACTTCATGTTCCAACCTCGCCTTGAACTTTCAAATCCCCTACCTCATCATCTCAAGAGTTGATTACAGGCAAGATTCACAGGGTAGCTCACTCAAGTAATAATTTGCATTTTAACTAGTATTAAGCAATTTAATTTTTCTAGGTAAGTCCCATTCTGTATTTGCCTGCAAATAATAATAAATATCAGGTGTGTTGTGTATGGCACATGATTAACAATGGATTGATGCTTATTCAACTTTTGGGTTAGACATACAAAAATTCATTATAAAATTCTGTGTTTAAATTATAAATTTTTCTACTTAAAAAAAATCACACAACCCAGTTCAAGACAAAGTCTGTGTTGCAGAGTTTCTTATGTTAATTAAGAAATGACATTTGGACCTATTAGTAACTTTGGAAAACTAAACAAATCCAAGTAGGCTTACTTGATTACTGTACAATATTTACATGAACCACATTTAACTCATGGTTAACCCCACCGTTCATGGATGCCAGAGAATTAAGTATTCTTATATGTGCACAGAGTGTTTGTCACGTGTTAGGCCCAGAAGAATGCCACTGCAATCTGCATTCATTTCGTAAAGCAGTGAAAGAAGACAGAGATGACAGCAATTCTTTCTAAAACCATTGAAATTGCTCAGTAGACTGAGCGCATCATGGCTGGTCTAATAGAGAGGCTTTCTTGCCAAGGACGCATCGGAGTTAACTTTCATTCCCTTTTCCTAGGTGAAGTGAAGCAGAAGTAAGCTGCATAAAGATGAGAGAGAGGAGAGAGAGAGACAGAGACAGAGCGAGAAAGAGACAGATGAAGACAGGCATGGAGACAGAGACCGAGATACAGAGAGACTAAGAGAGACAGACAGAAACTGATAAAGAGAAAGAGAGACAGGCAGAGACAGAGACAGACAGACAGAGATCTCCAGTTGCATTTTAAAAAATATAATTGTACACGTATTTCAACTTTGTTTTCTTTTCTATAAGATGTAATGGTTCTTTCTGTAGTTGTTATCAGTCATCAGTATATAGCTGAATGTATATACTGTTATCTTATGTTTGGTTCTCCTGTTGTTTTAAAAGTACCCAGTACAGTCCCAGTTTTGTTGCTTTATATTTCAGGTCTTTAGTCCATAAGTATCACAGTTCACTTGTATTGATAGGACAAACTAAGGCACAAGTAATATGGACAATAATATATTTTTATCCAGTATGCTAATGGAGAGATCAAATGTTATTCCCTATATAATGTCATTCTTTTGGGAAAGGTTTTATTATATTAGTTATAGACCCATTATTTTTCAATCTCTAGCATTTTAGTACAGTATCATCCTACCTTTCAGGTTTCCTACTTTGGTGAAAGACGCTTTTATGTGCTGTGGTATCATAGTGTTCTGAACACCTCAGCAATTCATCACTTGCCCACAGTTAAAGATTTCTGTAGCCCTGACATTAAATTTAATAACTCTCATGAATTTTCTGTGGGCACTATAAATTTAGTTTGCTCCTTATGTTTTTCTCTGTCCAGATTCTGTGCCTTGGAGAAAATCTTGCAGGAATCCTGTGTCTGATGATCTCAGAGAATAACCTTACTTTTTCTCTGCTGTGTTAAAAGCTGGGCTGTTCGTGGAAGCCAACTGACTTGCTATCCTTAATGGCCACAGTGGGACCAAGACTATGGAACTAGGTTTGCTGTTGAAGAAATGAAATATTCCCTTGTACTCCTTTAGGGGTGGTGAGGTGATAGAGCACAGACCTGAGGGACCCTGAGGGGGCAGATGCCAACCATTCTGTTATGGGGCAGATGCCAACCATTCTGTTATGGGGCATATGCCTGTCCAGGTAAAGGGAATGTGGACAACATGAAAGAGTGGATGTAGGAGAACAGATGAGTGAGTCCCTCAGGGCCAGTTAATGGTTCATCACTATTATGAAGCTAGTTTAAATTTGGGGTGATATTTATGAACTCCCAAAGGCATTGCTGATATGTACATACGCTTGTTTCCTGATCATCCTGTTGAAATTGTGTCTCACAAGGATTTGAAATTGTATTTTAAAAGGTGTGTGTGTGTGTGTTTTCTAGTTTAGCCCAGCACAGAGTTTCCACAGCTTATGCTATACTACTGGTTTTGCTGAGAGGAAGAAGAAGAAAAAAAGTGAAGTTCAATGCTAAACAATTGGGGTGATTTGGGTTAAATAAACTTAACATTTCTGTACTGTGGACTTTCAAAAATGTCAGCTGCTAATGTGCAAGCTGAAAAATTTTTATGTAACTTTTTGTTTCACCTTGTGATTAATGTAAGAGGGTCATAAAAGGGTGGAGAAGTGAAGGAGAAAGAAGTAACCCAAGCTAAGGACACAAGAAAAAAGTCTTATGGAAACTGATTCATATGGACTGACTGTGTAGGAAACTATTAGAAATTTTAAGTTAGTTTTTGTAATCCCAACCATTCTGGTAGATGATGATATAAATAAAACCCAAACTAGGATTATAAAACATAGAATGCCTGGAATCATATAACTGAGAAGAAGATTGACATGGTTTTACACATTGAATCCAACTTTTAAAGACTAATTTCTTTCCATATACTTTCT
Source organism: Ondatra zibethicus (assembly GCA_004026605.1). NCBI lineage: Eukaryota > Metazoa > Chordata > Mammalia > Rodentia > Cricetidae > Ondatra > Ondatra zibethicus. Next base: position 14,167 of record PVIU01016115.1, on the reverse strand, counting down.
CCATTTTTACACTACTTCTATAAATGTCTTTGGTTCTTTCTTTTTTAAAAATGTGACTTGATTCTTAAGAATTTCATATGTGTATTCAATGAAATATACTTCTATTTAACCCCATTACCCTAGTTTTGTCTTATATGCCTATTAACAGGTCCTATTTCCAAATTCATGTCTTTATTTTTTATAACTGAGTCCAACCATTGCTGCTTATGTGTGCCCGGTTGGGCCCATCCCCTGGAGAATAGGAATCCTATCAGTGACCCTTCCTCAGAGAAGAGTGAGTCTCCCATCCCCAGCAGTATCATCTAGCCCATTCATGCTGGGGTTCTGGCTTGCTTCATGTTGTAAACGTCTTACGCCGATAACCACAACCGTCGGCTCATGAGTCTTGCCACCGACATGCTTCTTAACTAGAAGTTCTCTACCAAGTAATGACAGTGAAGACCATATTCTATATTTTTCTTGACTCGAGAAAGAAGGAAACAAAAATTTCTTAATACATATTAATCAAATTTTGCCTAGAATAGTGAATGAATACAATCCTATCAGGAATAGTTGACAATAGTAATACCATCAAATCCACCATCCTTAGAAACTAGCCTTTGAAAAGGGTCTCTGCAATTAATGAAGCATCAGAATTGTAGTGGGCAGGATTTTTTTTTTTTAAGAATTTGGATCTTTTATACAAAATGTGAGGGATAAAGCTAACTGCTGCTAAATAACAATGTGTATACAAGTTGCAGTGAAATTTGTCCTTTAAATGAGATTGTGCCTTATAGCACATCATTCTACAGGGTGCATGTTTACTATAAACTAGGAAAAGCTCATTTTCAGTAGTCTTAGAAATATTTATTATCTGTCTTCAATAATGATTGAAAGAAGAATTTGACTTCGGGAGTTCATGCTTAGCTGGTTTTGTGACTGTCTTGCATCAAAATTCTATTAACCAAACAATAAAATGACAGAAAGAAATAATTTAAAAGGACATAACAAAAATCTTTTATAACTTTCATAATAACAGAGTAAATGCAAATTTATTATATACTATAATAATAACTGTCTTATTAAAAACAAATGAACAAGGCAAAAAGACAACAATGACAATTATTATATACTAAATGCCACATTTCATTTTTCTTAAAAATAAGTAAAAATAGTGTAATCATTTGAAATGGCATTAATTTTAAAATTATTTTCCAAGTAAACATTAGTTGTTATTAGTTTCTGCTGATTTAAAGTAAACCCAAAGGCACCAGATTTACAATTATATTAAATTGCAAGGTTTCAATTTAAGACAATTTGAAATGAGCTACTATGTGAAAATGAATTCTGTAACATAATTAAGGAGAAATTAGAAAATAAATTTAACTTTAATTTTTTAATGATTATTGAACACTTATGCCAAGTACTATAATGCATGATTCCATTGTATCAGTTTCTTAAAACAGTATTTTAATCCCTCATGTAGGGATGACAAACAAGACAAGATTAAATAGCCTTAAGCATCTGGTCCTGTATGGTGAAAACTGCAATGTGGGTCCAGTTAAGTCAGTTTTCTTGTTCATGATTAGACTTTAGTTTTTAACAATATTTTAAGGTCCATGGTGGAAGTGTGTGGAAGAGCCTTCCCATATCCTACATACATATCTTATCTTCTTCCATCCAAATTCTTCCACCATCCTGATTGGATATGTGGCCTGTCCTGTGGGAGGGAATACATGTCTGGGACCTGTCAAAAGCCCATTGCTGGAGAGGTCACAGGCTGTTCTGGTGAATTTAATACTACTATTTTGCTAAATGAACGTAGATTTAAATGTTCTTTTAAATGTTTATGTTTGTACTCATTGACGGGTGCAATTTTTAGCAAACTTCAGTAGAGAAGACTGTTGGCAGAGGCTGTTTGTTAGTTCCTGGCCACCCAGACCCAAATTAATCACACAGAAACTTTATTAATTAAATCACTGCTTGGCCAATAGCTTAGGCATTTTTCTAGCTAGTTCTTACATCTTAAATTAACCCACTTCTATTATTCTATATTTTACCACGAGGCTCGTGGTTTACTGGTACCAGTGCAAGGGCATCTTTCTCCTCTAGTGGCTACATGTTATCTCTCTAACTCTGCCTACTTTTCTCTTCTATCTCTGCTTGGAATTCCTGCTTTACTCTATTCTGCTCTGTGATAGGCCCAAGCAGCTTCTTTATTCATTAATCAAACACATTCACAGCATACAGTGGGGAATCCCACATCAGAAGATTATTTGGGTAATGAACAAGGTCAAATCAGAGTGTTGAGAATAAGAGCCCCTAAGTGTTCAGCCCTAAATGGGACATTGATATCACCTGCTCTGAAGTTGTCTCAGTCAAAGTTCTATTGCTGTAAAGAGACATCATAACCCTGCCAATTCTTACAATAAAAAGCATTAGATTGGGGCTTGCTTACAGTTTCAGAGGCTTACTTCATTGTAATTATGGTGGGAAGCATGGTGGCATGTGGACAGATATGGTGCTGGAGAAGTAGCTGAGACTTCTATATCTGAGATCTAAGCTGAATGAACAGAGGGACACTGGGCCTGGCTTGGACTTTTGAAACTTCAAAGCCCAACCTCAGTGACAGAATTTCTTCAACAATGCCACACCTCCTAATCCTTCTCAAGTAGTATCACTCCATGACGACTAAGAATTAAGATATATGAGCCTGTAGGGGCCATTCTTATTCAAACCACCAGAGACACCCAGGGAATATTACAGAAGAGGGCAGGGCTGTAAGAGGTGAAGGACAAGGTCAGTATCATGAAGTTCTGTCTTCTGACTATGGCACGACTGTAACAATCATAACTCTGAAGCAGGTGTGAGTGCCTGCATGAGATTTGCACACATGCAGACTCAAAATACATAAAAACAGGAGGCAGACTTGTTAGGAAGAGAGAAGGTATTGACAGGGTGGGTGTGAGACAAGACTGTGAGGGGAAAGGGTATGATCACAATGTATTGTATACAAGCAATAAATTACAAAAAATTAAAAATGAATAAGAAAAATAGTCTCCTATCACAATGGTATGTTTTTACAATTTATGAATTTTCATTGACATTTGATCGCCCAAAATTCATAATGTTCATTATAGATGTACTCATTCTGTGGACTTGTAGATTTTTCTTCTTTTTTTTTTCTGAGACAGGGCTTTTCTGTGTAGCCCTGGCTATCTTTGAACTCAAAATGTAAGCACCTACTAGTATAGCATTAAACAGACCATTTCCATTACTCAGAAGTCCTTTATGGTAACTTATTTAGCTTCCTTCTTCCCCATCCTCTGGCAACTATGTAACTTTTCACTGTCTTTGAGATTTTGTTAGTACAAAATTTTACATAGTTTTTAATTTTTCAGATTAGGTTTATTTCATTTGGCAATTAATTTCTTTTTATCTTTTCATGGATTTAAAGTTCATTTCTTGTTTAATACCAAATAATATCCTACTGTCAACAATATAATAATTCATCTGTTATTCATCCAATAGGAAATGCCATGATTCTATTCAAATTTTGGTAATAATATAAGCAATAATAATAATATAAGATAAGCAATTGATACTCTCTTTCATGTGGTAAACCTAGTCAATATTTCTTGTATGAATGCCATGCAACGTATTGAAGGATGGCATTGCAAGAGTGTGTTTGCACAGTATTTTATATTCATAACATTAAAGACAAAAATGTCTAGTTGCTTTATAGCCTCATCTCTGTGCAATGTCTGCATTATGGATTTTGATCACCCTAGCCATTGTGTCTATGCATTCAATTTTACAATAGAGCAGTAGATGAAAAAAAGTTATGTCTTCCCATGGATATATGGTGTGGGAGAATTGTCTGTATTCTGTCAATCATGATTTAAATAAACGCTGATTGGCCATTAGCCAGGATGTATAGGTGGGTCAACCAGACAGGAAGTAGAGGCGGGGCTATTAGACCAGGAGAATTCTGGGAAGCAGGCAGCTCTCTCGGCACTCCCGTCTGGACCACCGAAGAAGCAGGATGTGACCTGCCCTGCTTAGAAAGGTACTGAGCCATGTGGCTAACACTGATAAGAATAATGGGCTATGTACATTACAAGAGCTAGTAAGAAGCCTGAGCAAATGGACCAATCAGTTTATAACCTAACTTAGACTCTCTGTGTGATTTTTCTCTGGGACCGAATGACTGTGGGACCTGGTGGGAGGACAGAAACCAACCAGGCCCTCTTACTACAGATACAAAGATATAACAAGGACCTGGGAGCTTATAATTGGGAGTAATTTTTCTTGATACTTTCCCAAACTTAGCACAAAAATTCTTTTTTTCCCTTTATTTGTAGTGTTGCACACACACATACATGCAGGGCTCAAATATAATAAACAAAGCAACATCAGTCTTCCAAAAGATCTTATTTTCCCAATTACCAAATCCAAGGACACTGAAATCTAAATATACCAGATGAAGAATTAAAAATATTATTTATAACAATGACTATTGGCTCCTAATATGACATAAACAAGCATAAGTATAGAGTGTGGAATCAATTGAAAATTTGAAGAAGCCATAAAAATAAGTGAGAAATAACTATCCAAACTAACCAAAAGAAAGGAAAGATACAAATAACAAAATTTGAAATGATAAAAGATTTATATTATAACATAAATAAATATAATTCAAAGTATTATTAGATGATGCTTTGAAAATCTATATTCTAAAACAGTGGGATATCAAGAAAAATGAACAAATTCTAAAACATGTATGACCTTTCAAAATTAAATGAAGATAATTTAAACCACTTTAATAGATCAATTATTAAGAAAATGGTTGAAGCAGATATAAAAGTCTTCACAAATAAAACTCCATCACCAAACAGATTCACTGAAGAATTCTACCTGGCCATTAAAGAAGCACTGACCTCAAGTTCTTCAAATTGTTCCTTAAAATAGTGAGAGAGAGAACACCATCACATGCATCCATGAAGACAGTAGTATCCTGATACCAAAACAAGATAAGGACACAATGAAATAGAAATCCATAGATTACTTTCTTTGACAAACATAGGTGAAAATGTACCAATAAAACACTTGTAAAACAAATTCAACAACACATTAAAAAATAATACACCCTACCACATACAAACTTCTATTTCATCTTTAAAATAAATCCTGAATGCATTCACTTCCTGTGTTCTCAAGCACTACACCCTCATCTCTGTGTCCCTCTTGCATCATCGAACACCCCACAGAAGCGTCTCTTTGTTCATTTGGTCTCTACAACCAAAACCATGGGATGTGGTGAAACAAATGGAAAAAAAAAAACAAAACAAACAGAACAAGTAGAGAGTCATCCCTATCATTTAATGTCCTTAAAAAATTTAAGAATAAAATGAAGCAAATTCTGACCAATGAAGGGACAGAACATGCCTTATCACGTCGCTTTCTGGGGTAGAACTCTCCAAGCACTAACATCTAAGTTTATTCACTGGTTTGCTTTGCTACCTTTAATGCACAAAGGTAAAGTATTTGACAGGAACTGCTTCACACACCATATCCAAAAGTCCCAAGAACATGTCAGCTTAGTCTTTACAACCAATCACCTTGGAAATATTGCTTAAGGGTGAATAAGTGAGTGGATTGAGAATATCCATATGACAGAATTCCCATTTATTAGGGGTTTTATCTTCCTTTTCTTTTACTGGATAATACTTAATTTTTTATTGTTTGAGAATCTCATAGATGAATAAAATGTGTTTTAATCAAATCCATCCCATCCCTTCCCTTCAAATCCCTCCCCTAGCCTGAATTTCCCCCAGTTTCATATACACCCTCTCTTCTTAAACCTGCTGAATCAGTTCATACTGCATCTGTGTACATATGTGTAGAAAAATCTCCAGGAGCATGGGTAGCTTCTTAGAAACTTCATCTCTGTAGGAAATTTTATTTTCTTTTTCCCAGTAGGCATAAATTATCAATAGTTTTCCCCCCAGGGGTGAGACTTTATGAGCCCCTCCTCCAGCCATGCTTGATTTTGACTTGCTTGGAGACAGACTGAAGTCAGTATAAAGAATGAAAGGGAAGTAACAGGGCTAAATGGGTGAGGGTTGAGGGAGCAGGGGAGAAGAGAGAGTATGGGAGAGAAAAAGAACACTAAAGTTATTTGACAATGCCACATGAAAACCTGCTACTATAGAAGATTCCTAAGATATATACATATACATGCATAAAATGAGTTTAAATAGAATTATTCTAAAATGGGGGTGGAGGTAGTATCCGTTCTGGACAACACAGGGTATCAAACAAAATGCACATTGGAAGGTATGGCTTACCTCTTTTCGAGTTGTTGGTCTGTTGGGCTCCACAGAACCTCCTGCCACAAAAGGATACTAAAATTGTTCTTGATCACCCTCCAGAATTTAAATTGTAAAATGTAAAATCCTGTTGTTGAAGACAACCACATTCTTGAATCATAAAACATGAAGAAATCATGCTGGTAGTAGTCTTAAAACGTCCTCCCATATGACTCATTTTCACAGTATTGGAAGGATCTAGTAATTTCTCAGAGGAGGAAATTATCCAATAATCCCATCCAGCTATGAACCCTATGAGCCTAGTAACAGTTCGTCTGACAAGATAAGCCCACTTGTGCAATAGTGGCACGAATGTTATGGGAGAAACCAACCACTTACTGCGTGGCCTTGAAGACAGCTCTACAAGACAGACCTCATGATTGGTCCTATTACCTGGGAAAATATCCATACTGGCTAAGTCAGACCACAGGGGAGAACCTAATACTATTATATTGATAAATGGTCATCGTATCAAACTTCTCCATAAGTTCTTATCTTCAATTAAAGATTAGTGCACCTTTCAGCCCTCATCAGAGAAACTTCTTTTTGCACGAGACGGTAATTACAGGAGAGACCCACAACTAGTCAACAGGCAGAGAATAAGAGACTGTGGGATACTCAGCTCTAAATGGGATGTTGATATCATACCCACTCCTGCTACAGCTTAGTGATCATCACGAGAGAGGGGTAGAAAGATGATAACAAGCAGAAGCAGTGGACACCTGTAGTGAAACATTGTTTGCTGTCAATGACAGGCCTGTTGCTCAGATGAGCACCGGGGGGTATGATATGACTGCATGCAGACACTTCTCTGAAACCATAAATCATCAAGGACTAGATGTATCTCTCAAAGTGAAATTGTTGAATTCCCTGTATTTTAGGGAAACATACTTATTTTGGTGTTACAAAATCATGCAAATAAATAGATGGCTTCTGTTTAATTTGTACAACCTCACATTTAGGTAATATATTGATGTGATCAATCTTTTAATTAAAACTAGCATGTGTTCTATTTATACTATTTAGGTTTACCAGCTATTTGTGCATGCATTGTGCCTGAATATATGATTTAGTTTTTAAAAAATAGAAGTCATGAGGTGATTCATCATGAGCAACTTTGGGAATGTGATTCTCTTTTGTTAGAAAATTTATGTGGGAGATAATTCTCTGGTAAGCATTACATAATATAAACCCTCTGATTACAAAACACCAAAGCTACTAAATTTTAAGGTGGCATTATAGCAGTGAAATCCAGCTAGTAGATTGTGTCTTTTATTTATGGCTTCTGGTTTAATGCTTCCAGAATAAGTAACAAACCGTCCTCTGAAATAAAAGCTAAGGAACTATACAACAAAAGATGCCTTTCAGATGTGAGGGTTTCAAAGCCTCACATTCCACGATGATGGGCCTGCGGTGAAAGATGATTCCCTCTACAGGGCACTCAAGTCTCTAGAGAATTTCTCAACCACGGGTAAAACCAGTCACATGCAAGGATGAGGAATGAGCCTTTGTATGTTTTATCATCTGACCACTCTGCAGTTGTAAAATATCAGAAAAAGATATGCACATATAAACCTGCAAAACAAATGTTTAGAAAGTTATATTTATTCAGATATTCAGTATTCCATTTTCAATTAGTATCAGCAATAACTATTAATATACACAAATGACATATTAGCTATTTAATTGTGCATGTGTGAATTTTTTAAAGTACAGAATGTTATACTTATTATATATAATTTAGAAACACTCAACATTACATGGTAATATTTTAATGGATCACTTGAAATTATAAAACAAGCTGAATTAGGCATAACACAATTCTGAATACTTCATAATCCATTCTGTTTGACCTTCTGTTATATGATGGTGTTTCTCCAAACTCCTACACTCATGCTATAACCGTGCGTGTTGGTATAACTGTGTTCATTCACTTCAGTCCTATGTCCCCTGGTGATGGTCTTGGAAGCTGAGGACTTTGTGATGTAGTCAGATCATAAAAGGGCAGCCTTCATGACTAGGACTAATGACTGCAGAAAAGGAGTCCCACATACGCACCTTCCAGGTCCTGAAGACACAGAAAGAAAATATGCTCTAACGAATCACCAGACTTTGCATTCCCAGAGCCCTAACCTGGCATCTTTCAGCCTCCTGAACAATGAGAAATAAATCAGTAGCAGCCAGAATAGGACTAAGTAAGACACATGTAGACTGAGCCATTATACAACATAGCTACCATTATAACAGTATCTTCTACATTTGGCTTATTCTAGCAACATTTTATTTTTATAATAAATTGTGACTATACAAAAAAAATAAAGAATATGATGCAACTAGATTTTTTTCTAGTTCACGTACATACAACGACCATAAAATCAGGTAACCCACCTAATGAAAATAAGCACACTGAGGACTGGTATCCCTGATTGTGGTTGGAAGTGGGATTAACACATGAAACTAATTTCCAAATTGTGCTCTCTTCAGATTTTTGCTTTTAATGTTTTAACCTATTTGGGCTTTAAATATATTCACTCTTAGATTTGAAAATGAAAGAAGTATTAGATAAAATCTAAATTTTAGTTGATTTGTATAATTTCTAATTATTCTTTGTTATGTAAGCCCAGAATTTTAGATTTATTAATCATTGTTCTTGTTCTTTAGGTATATGTGATTGGGTCTAACATTCTTAATGCTTTAGAGTCCCATATTGTTTATGCTTATTTTAATATATTTTCTCATGTCTGTTTTCCTAACACCCATGTTGATACACCATAATTGAGTTTCTGCTACTGCTTATAAGGGAGAAAACAACCAGACATTCTGATAGCAAACATCAAGGATGAACAGGGAATGTCAGATGACAGAAAAATATTCAGGACTTGAGATGAAACAAAGTAGAAATCATTTTAGTTCATAAAATGCATATGCTGCTATTTCAAAAAGTTCAGTGTCACGGTGAGCTCATAATAAATGTACAATAGTTATTATGGCAATTACTAGTATATTTTTGCAACACTTACAATGATGGGAATTGCTGGTATATTTTTGTATGGTTAATGCTAAAGATTAAATCATTATCTTTACATGTAACAGTGCCTGTCTGCCTCACCTCTGAAGTTAGGTTCATTTTATACATAGGATAATTGACATCTATAGATCTAAAATCTTATCCAAATTACAAAGATAATGCTTGAAGAGGTATTTATTTCTAGTAAATGCCTCTTCTTTAAGGTCAAAGATGATTGGAAGTCATGTTGTTTTAATTTGTTTTTTACAACACTGACTCATCTGATTTGAATTTGCATTGGTGGTCCATGCGTAGTAGGATGAGGTTGCCGAGTACATCTCTGTGAAGGAACTTTCAGTTTGCAGGAATCTTGGCAGAACTTGGTCATTTTATGATCCCTCTGGTACAAAGTCTTAGCATGCAAAAATTCAAGCTGTTAATTAGAGTTTTACAAAGAACTGGGGACTGTTTCTGTTTTCACATCAGCCTCAAATAATGACAGGTGTATTTCTTTCTCTCTGACCAACATGACACTTCCTCTTGTTAGTTTTTCCTTATTAACCAGGTTGGGGTTTCTTAGTATCCTGGCTGTGGGAGAAATGAGGATGCCTTAAAAAACATAACCTTATAAAATGTATTGCAAATCGACCCACCAGTACTGTCAATCACTGGGTGTCATCCCACAGCCATTTACGTCATAAAACAGAAGGCAATCAGAAACTTGAATTCCAGAAACAGAAAACCCACTCTCACTCTTCATGGGGTCCAAAATGAGCTTGCATTCCCTGTAAGAGCTCTCACTATGAAGTGGCCACGCACTGAAAATTTGTTGATAGGCTACAACACTCTACTATGTCATTTTGGGTTAGTCTAATGTTCACTGTACCTAAGCCCTTCCCACTTATCAGATCAGGTAAGAAAGTGGCCTGGCTACCAGTCCTAGGGATAAGTAATCAGAATCCAACAAAGATCTCCATTGTTTAAAGCCTTTTTGGTAAGTGGCCAGGACCTGATGTCTGCTGTTTCCCAGCATATGACTCTTCCGTTCTGTCACCTGGTCCTGCTTGTCCTAGTTCTCTGGATCTTTGGATCAGAGAGCACATCTCAGCAATAAGTCCCCCTCCCCCCACACTGCTGTTCCAGACCTGCAGGGCGAAACCCACATGGAGTTCTGTACAGTTGCAGGAGCAGCATCCACTAATGCATTTCTCAAAGGCTTGATTACCAGAACTGTCTTTGGGAGTTGGAATTTCTGGTATCTCAAATGTCCATAGTGTGGGTAATCTTTGCAGCCAGGTGCTAATATACCAGTTCGGAAAATTACTAGAGCCATTCCCAGCCATTCAGCTAATGCCCTGAATACAGACTCTCTACTCAGAGCGCTTATATTGACAAGCTCAACTTGATGCATTGTATCTTCCACCCAGATCCGACACTTAAAGTTCAACATCTAGTTAGGTGGTTATTTGAAATATACCTTGACAGTTGAATTATAGCAATAAACAGAGCACAAAAGCAATGGGGTGTCATATATAAATCAACACTGTTAAGAAAATGTTTCGGTCACATACCAAAGCCTAGCAGTTCATTACAGCATGCTTTATGTTGGAAAAGTACCCAGTGCTTTTCATTGCTAAAAAACCTGCTGCAAGTGCAGAAGCACTGTGTCTCAGGATTATTACTGATGTGATGAAACACCATGACCAAAACCAACTTGGGCAGGAAAGGGTTTATATGGCTTATACATCCTGAGTTACAGTTCATTGGCAGGAACTCCAATCAGGTGGTAGCCCAGAGGCAGGAGCTGATACAGAGGTCATTGAAGGATGCTGCTTACTGGCTTGCTCTTTGTTTTAGTTAGGGTTTCTATTGTGATGGAGAGACAACATGACCATGGCAACTCTTATCAAGGAAAACATTTAATTGCGGTGGCTCCTTTACAGTTCAGAGGTTTAGTCCATTTTCATCATGGCAGGAAGCATGGCAGTATGCAGGTAGACAAGGTACTAGAGAAGGAGCTGAGAGTTCTTACATCCTAACTCATAGGCAGCAGGAAATGGTCTGACACACTGCCATGGCCTGAGCATATATGAGATCTCAAAACCCACCTCCACAGTGACACTCTACCTCCAACAAGACCACACCTTCTCCAATAAGGCCACACCTCCTAATAGTGCCACTCTCTTTGGGGACCATTTTGTTTCAAACCACCACACTCTCCATGGCTTGTTTGCTGAGTCTGCTTTCTTACCAAACCCAGAACCACCAGCCCAAGGGTCACATTACCCAAAGTGTGTGTGTGGGGTCTGACTAATTGATAAAATGCCCTACAGATAGATTGTAAGGGGGCAATTTCTCAACTGAAGTTTCTTTCTCTCAGATGACTCTAGCTTGTGTTGACATACAAGTAGCCAGCAAACACAGTAAAGCCGCAAAACAATCCCACATCAGTTTGGATTAAAAGGGGTTATTTATTGGAGGGGAAAAAACTTAAAGAACACCATCCTACACCACAGTCATCTCGTCACAAACAGGAAACAGAGAGTCTAGCAGTCTTAACGGGAGCCAGAAGCAAGAGAGAGTGAGCAGAGGGCTGCCGCTGCTTTTTAAAATGAAAAAGACCATGCCCCAGTGGGCTGGTATCTTAAAGGCTATTGGCTGAAGGAGTGGAAAGAGCTCCCGCAGCACCTCCCCCTTTTGTTTAAGTAAGAGAGTTCTAAACCTACTACAAAATTATATACAATAAAAACAAATATCCTATTTTAACTAGCTTAAGTCTTGTATAATAAATAACTTGGCCAAGTAACTACGTTTATCTAGTCTTCAACCCCATTGAAGATCTGAGAAGAGAAATAACATTACCTGAGTAATTAGGAAGTGCAATCAAACAACTTCCAAAATATGCAACAAATCACAGAGACAACTGGCTACCTGGGCAATCACCCAAAGTCACGTCCCGCAGCACACAGAATGAAAAATAACCCTGATAACCCCAGTTCACAAAGTTACAAACAAGCCTTGATTTTGATTGTGGTTCTGACTCCAGACACTAAACTTTCCTTAGTGTTTAGACATGTAAACTTGTTGATAATTGATCTCACCCATTTCAGTTGACAGGGGGACACAATTGTTAAGAGGCATCTCGTCCCCCCCTTAAAGAGGAAGTCCTATAACTATTTGCTTAAAATTAAATGAGGAACCACATATCAATAGATTTGTGTTATTTTACACTGTCATTTATTTCATTTTTTTCTTGCTGAGCTTAATTTAAAAAATCTTGTGTGGAGAAAGTTCAGTGCAATTTAATCAGCAGGAAAAAGAATTTATTATGGAGAGAGCGTTAAAAACAACAAAGAAACAGGACCGCTGGGGGCATTTATTTTGGAAATACCACCCAGAGGGCTAAGGCTAAAGATTCAATTTACACTCGACAGGACAGAAGCAGGGAATGGAGGAGGCAGAGTGACTTGGTTAGCAGGGCATTTTATGGTGCACAGAGTCCATGCAAAATAATCAGATTGGCTTGAACGTGGGAATGGAAAATACAGGAAGAAAACCCAGCAGTGGGGCAGCTGGTGCCTGTGCCCCCGTTGTTAAAAGTCTGGATTTGTGAGGCGGAAAAAATCAGACTTTAAATCTGACTCCCGTAGTGCCTCCATGGGTTAGTGCAAAATGATTGAGTTCACAGACAATGCCCTCTTGATGAGACCGCTCATAATCTTACAGGCAACAAACAAAGGAAATTGGCTGACGAGTAAGTATTCACTGGGCATTCACTTGTTATACATGACCTTAAGACAGGACGGACATAGTTTCTGTCACATACACTAACTTTGAAATCACTTACCTCCTTGCTCCTGCTTCGGAGCCAATGCATTATATTTAGGAAAACCATTTTATTGCTCTAATTTTTGTTCTTAAAAATCCTCCCTTTTTAAAGCTACTTTACTTTTTCCTCTCGTGTAATTTGTTACCCACTACAACACTTGACCAACAAAAGTCCTTAATATACATGTCTAGTACACTTTTACATTGGTCTTGCTCAGTATGTTTGGTAAACTGATACTACTTTTAAGTGATGTTATAGTCTGAACATCAAAAGTAGAAGTTGTTGTTATACACTGCAGGTTGCAAAAGGCAAAATCCACCAGTCACTAAAGGTAAATGGAGTTCAGATACTTTCATTTCTCGGTGCAGACCTGTAAGAATACTTACTATTGAAAAACACTGTTCATTGAAGTTATCCTTAAAACAAGAAGCAACATAATACAAACAGGTAAGGTTCAGGCTTTTGTAGTGAAAGACCCTCAGAGTGGTCTTATCACCAAGGAGCCCCCAGACTCAATAACCAGGCCGTCAGATGCAAAAGCACGAGGTTTAATTCACGATTTACGTTTGCGCAAGCAGGTGCCCAGCTTTGGGATAGCCAAGCACCCCGAGTATCCATGCAAGCAAGTTTTTATAGACAAAACCACAAGATTTACATAAATTATAATATGGGGTACGGGTACAATTGGGATTGGTCTAGATCTTCAACCCAGAATGAAATTAACATAGTTCAGCCTACTCCCAGAAAAACCTTGAATACGTGACAAGCTGCCTGTTCCATCATGACTCAGTTTACACTCTGGTAATCATTCACTATGACCGGTTCTGATAATCATCTGTTTAGAAGAATGTGACTGGTCCTGATAATTGCTAGCCTTCCTGCCCAGGACTGTGACCAGTTCTGATAATTGCTAGCCCTCCTGCCCTGTGGGGAAGGGGAGCGGGGAGGAAGAATCTGTCCCATTACCCAATTCATCCAGTT